>PVJO010008417.1:0-62360 GCA_004026905.1 Hystrix cristata | reverse complement strand
GTGTGCAGAGGAGAGGAGTACTAGAAGGAAAGAAGGGGAAAAGCAGAAATGCAACAGGGGAGAGAGGGGAAAGGGAAAATATGGAAGATGATGAATGAACCTGCTGTAAATAGGGAGGGAGGGTGCAGAGGGGAGGGGGGGAAGAGGGGGGAGAACCAAGATACATCATGTATAGGTACAGAATTAATGTAATGAATGTGACCATTGTATGTAGAATGTACCAATGCATGTTCTTGGTTTAAAATAAAAAAAAAATATAGCTTGAATTACATTACTCATATGTTGTATGCTTTGTGTATCATCTACTTTTGCCATTACATGTCTTAGCACGTTAATTATAGTTATACAATCTTAGTCTGACTGCTCCAAGTTATTTGCTAGGTCTAGTTCTGATTCTTATGCTTGCTCTCTCATTTTAAACATTGCTTTTGTCTTTAGTATGGCTTACAATGTTCTATGCAAGACATGAAATGAGGTTTTGGGTAAAAGAAGTCCAGTACTGGCCCTAACGGTAGTCTCCATTCTTCAAATTCTGCACCAGTAAGCTGTGATTCTCTGTATTCACAGGTCTCCAATGTGGGATCTATAATTTTCCCAATGACCTCAGTTCTCTTACAAATCTAAGAGGAGTTGTTGATTTTCATTTTACACAGCATTTATTTTTTTCTTTTTGTGAAGATTGAAGACTCCAACCTAATTACATTTTGGATCAACAAAATTTGGGGTTAATTTTGATTAATTGATTTTTTTCTTCATTATGTGTCATATTTTTCTATTTTTTGAATATTCTTTAACTTTAGATGAGATTGTAGAGTTTTCATTATTGGGTCCTGTTTAATTCTCCATATTAAACAAAAACACTCCTTGAACTTTAGCCTGAGATAATGGCAAGTTACTTAGAAAAAGCTTGAATTTTGTTATTTGCTGTTGTTATTATTTGCTTTTAAGCTTTGTCAGATGAACTAGAGCTGATTTGAATCTATAGCTCATATGATAATATTGCTTGTCAACTTGTCTAGATTGAGAAAAGCCTGGAAAATCAGCAAAGCCCACTTGTGTGTGTATCTAAGGGTGTTTCTAGAGATGATGGCAGGCATGACAGCAAACTGAGGGGTGAGACCTTCCCTGGACATGGGTGGCACTATCTAGTAGGATGAAGGCTCAGGTGGAATAAAAACAAACCATCAAACCACCAGTTCTCTCTCTCTCTCTCTCTCTCTCTCTCTCTCTCTCTCTCTCTCTCTCTCTCTCTCTCTCCCTCCCTATCCCTGGTGAGCATTTCTGCTCCATCATGCCCATCTGCAATGATGTTCTTCCTCACCTCAGGCCAACTGCAATGCAAGCAGTTGATCAAGGACTAAAATATCTGAAACTGTGAGCCAAAATAAACCTCTTTTTCTTTAAAGTTAACCTTCTCAGATATTTTGTCATAGTGATGGAAAGTTGACTAACATAGCTAATAAGGCCCGCCTACTATGCCACTACTTTATAGACATCGACCTGATATTCTATATATGATGGCTTTTTAACACTTTATTACTGTCCAGTGTAAACCCTGGTGATAGTCTACTACTCACATATAGTCCTTATTTACCCTAACAGAGTTACCTTGCACAACATACTGAACATAATTTAACAGACCCCTTGTGACTGTCCCCTCTGCAGACTTCTGCTCCCTCTGCTACTGTCAGCTCTCTGTGCTCTACCTTCTCTATGCAACCTCCAAATGTTTTGGCTTCCTGAACTCTTTATTTTACCTCTCCAAAGATAAAATGCTATAGCAGGCATCCTTGTCCAATATAGTTTTTAAAGAGATTATTTTTAATGCTTCTATATTAAAGAATATGTTTGTTGTATATTTTGGCTATAGATCATTATCAGTTTAAATAATTCTTTTCCATTTTTTATTTGCTAAGACATTTAAATACATGTGACTTGAGTTTTATTTGCATCTATTGATACAATCACATGGTTTGACTTCTGCAGTCTCTTAATATTAAACCATTCCATCAGTCTTTGATGAACCCTAACTAGTTATGCAGCATACAGAAGATGACATTCAACCAGCTAAGTTTGGGGTCAACAAGTGAAACTGTAGTGGGCCAATGCATCGAGACTAACTAGAAACAATTTAAACTACAAAGCACTTCATCTGTTTCACTGGTGTACAGGTATGAGGTGAAACAATGAAGTGTTAAGTGCTTAAATTTTATGGAAAGACATTGTTGTTTCCACGATAGTTCAAATACATCATGTGGGACTTATTGTGGTCAACTTGCACTAGAATGCCCAGCTGGACTGAGTTGGTGTGGTTCTGGGCATAGAGGATCTACCTGAGGATTGTTGCCAACACAACATAAAGGAGAACGGGAGCAGAAGATAGTTGTGGGCTGTTTTCCAGGAGAAGCTCTTCTGCAGCTGGTTCTCCTGAAGGGGATTTGGCTGTTCTCATCAAAGAAAGAGCCAGGGGCCTTGCTGTTGTTGAGGATGGCTGCTGTTGCTTTTGGGGAGCTCTGGCCTTCATCTCTGCTGTGAGCATCATATCCTGGTTCCGGTAAAGATTTCTTCAGCCATCATCTGCAGACATGGACATGCATGGGACAGTGCTGTGGGCTCCCAGCCCTCAATTGGATCTTTTGGGTCTCCAGTGCATAGATAGACATTCAGCACTCTTCCTGCATTTGGCTTATGGGTGAATATTGTAACTTATAAATGTCCTGTATTAAATCTGCTCTCTTAAAAACCATTGACTCTGGAAAGGCAGCTAAAGGACACAGACACCAAGAGGTTTTTAAGAGGAAATTCCTTGCGGAGAAACCTCACTTATGTAGAATCTGAAACCAAACCTTTCCTGGTCAACTCTTTATTTCTTCTTTATATATTTTATTTTCTTTATGTCCTGGACGGAGTTTTCTTTATTCATACCATCTTATTCTTGAAGAGTAACACTCTTCAAGCCCTTGACTGGTGGAAACATCTCAGGGTTGGAGGTTGTGATGGAGGGTGAGAGTAGAAAGAGTCACATGAACTGAAATAGATTGTGAAAGAGGCTAGATCTTTAAATTTTTATGAGGCATAATCTCTGAACTTGAGCAGAGCTCAAGAAATCATGGATAAAATTAATGGAACTGAAGCATATTGAATAAATTAATACCTTGTTAAGTATTCTTTGAAAACTCTCTCTACAAAGCATGAGTTAAAAGCTTTAATTACACAGCCCTCTACAGTATTATCTCTTAGAATTTCTTAGGGGGGGGAGGGAGGAGAGGGGAGGGGCGGGGGAGAGGGGGAGAACCAAGATGCACCATGTATAGGTACAGAATAAATGTAATGAATGTGATCAATGTATGTAGAATGTACCAATACATGCTCTTGGTTTAAAATAAATAAAATTAAAAAAAAAAAAAAAGAATTTCCTGAAGGCTTCTTGGTCTGTGTTCCATGCTGCCTCATCCACAGCACTTATTTTCCATGTAGTTTTCTACCTCAAGGTGGGTAGTTCTAGTCATGTTTTAAGCACACACAACAAAAAAGTAAAAATAGAGAAATGTAAACGTTTATCCCCAATTGCAAAGCTAGATGGGGACTGAGATCTTACTGAAATAAATATCAGTGTGATTCTAATATTTAGGTGTAAATATATTACTGCTAAAATCTATTTTTAAATACATTTTAACGATATAAAAACTTTTGAAAATCATATTTGATATATCTGTGCTCCCCAAAGCCTTGCAGAAATTCCATAGTGGAAAAAAAATCTAATTTTAACTACTTTAACAATCACTCCCAGAATTTTGTTTTTCTAGGACCGGGGTTCTTGTTATTTTAAAGATGTTTTTGCACAATACCATCTAAATCTATGGCTCTTACAATAACTTTGCCTCCCTCTGTGCTGATTGTGGCTGCCCCGTTGGCATTTCCTATTTGTTCTTCAATCTACAAAGGTCAACATACCGAGATGACTCTCAGAGATGCAAGGCTCACCCTTCATTTTGCAATGAATCATTTTCTATGTGTGATTGTTCACATTTTTATTAAAGAAACTTTTTTTAGCTGCATATGATTTTTTTTTCTTCTTTTATTCCTTTGTACTTAAAATGCTTTGCTATAAAAAAAAAAAATCTCACATTGCACCGACTCAGTTCGTGTAATTTTTCTCTTTGGCTCTTTCCACTTGAACTCACTTGTCTTCTACATAAAAATTCAAGCTTCCTAAATCTACTCATAGTAATTAACTTCATTCATTAGTTTATTTCTACCAATTCTATTTTTCATTTCTTTTGTAGTCTCCCACTTTGGTGATTTCATATTCTTTTTCCTCAACTTTCTTTTCATGTCTGTTTCTTCATGTTTTCTGGTCTTTCATACAGGAGCCCTCACATTCTCCCCCCCATTAATAAAGTCCTGCTTAGCCTAAAACATAAAATAAGATCAATTCCTCCATATTTTCTTGCTTAGTACTGGTAAAAAAAAACACTTTAAAATAACTGTCCAATAATGTACGTCCTTTTATCTAAACAGATTCAGTTTAACATTTGTGTGTGTGCATGTACGTACATAACAAAAAATCTTCTCATTTAACTGTGAGTTGTCTTGAAAATCTTACAACTATAACCCAAGCCAAGTCAAAAGCTAAATCCTACTGTGTATAGTTTAGCAAAATCTGTTCATCTTAGCTCAACCAGTTCCTGTTTTAGAAATAGGAAAAAACTATGGGCAGTGAGTTTTACACATTTACAGGAAATATAGAGACAATTAGACTTGCCTATGCTACGAGATATTTTTGTTTTAACAAAGATTATGACAAAACTATGAAACAAATATAATACTGTCCAGTATATAAGGGCCCTACAGAAATTAACAAATACCTATGAGCTCATTTAGGAACAGGAAGAATCCCAAACAGCAGCAGACATCAGGGAATATTTTATGTAATTGTAACATTTTGACTGTACTGAGAGGATAGCATGTTTCTGACATTCAGAGAGCCTGGAGCATAGGAGGGTGATAAAAATGCAAAGTCTGGGAAATATGGACAGCTTGTTTAGGGGACAGAGACTGGAACTCTATTTAATTATCACATATAGTGCAGTAGTGTGGAAGGTAGATTTGAAAAGGTAAGATAAAGCCATAGGAGAAGGGCCTCGAATCAGAGAATCAAGTCTTCCTCTTAAAAGTTAGATAGCTCTGTAATTTTAAGACATTTGAAAATTTGAACGAAGGTTCTTATTTTATTTTTGTATCCTTCTGGCATTTAAAGAAAGGAAGGAACATTTTAACAAGAGCGAAGAAAGTGTCAGTAATTCTTCACTGAGAAGGAAGGTAGAGGCCAAGCTTTGTGATATACTCAGCTTTCTCCAGAGCTGAGCGATAGGAGGGCTTGGCACCTACACGAGTGTGCGATTTAAGAAACTCTGGGCCAGGGAAGGAGAGTTCACCCAAAAGGCAATTTCTAGGGCGAGAAACCCAAACTTAGAATCTCTCCTGTACTTCCTGAATTTAGAACAGAAAGTTGCTACAAAAGAATTTGAAACTACTCACATGCACACAATTACACGCACACACACGCGCATATGTGCACATGCATGCACACACACAGGCACACACACAGCATTATTAGGCATTTACCCATGTTTGTGATTCGCCACTTGGTATTATTCAAACTAGGTACCACTGTGACTTTGTCACCACCTGGTGACAGATTGCTAAAAATTTAGATTTGTTTATAAAGCATTAATTTATAAATTATATGTCGAGCAGTATTATAGTATCTTATGAAAAAGGAATCTGAAGGCTGGACAGGGCATTTCTGTTTCCAATAACAAAAGATGGAGAATAATTTTATATGACCTTCTGTCAGCATTCTTGGATTTCTCTTTCAGTTGTTGAATTTTCTTCTAAGGTTAAGCATTTTTAAGCTTTACAAATTTGAAATCCAAAATGCTCTGAAACTTGAAACTTTTTTGTGTGTGTGTCAGGGATCGAACTCAGGGCCTTATGCTTGCTAAGCAAGCACTCTAACCACTGAACTAAATCCCCAGCATGAAACTTGAAACTTTTTGAGTGTCATGTTGGTGGTCAAAAGGTTTCAGATTTTGGAAGACTTCAGATTTGCCAGTTAGAGATGCTCGACTGGTAAAAATCGATGCAAATATGTAAACGACTGACAACCTGAAGTACTGCTGGTGTCAAGCATTTTGGGAAAGGGATTCTCAACCTGTTTTCAAATTTGCAAGAGGAAAGTTAGGGTTATAGGGAAGCCAAAGGTATGATTTTTAGTGTAAATAATAAATTTGTGAAATAGTGTATGCCCACAAAAGATAAAATAGCAAAGAGCAGAGTGATGTCAAGAACAACCAAATTTTGTGGAAAAGAGGCAGTGATTACTTGACTGAGGTGGGAAACACAAGCCAAAAGAAAGAGATTTGAGCTGGTCCTTGGAGGTGCTGTTGGGTCATTTCAAGAGAATGTGAAGGACGGATGCATAGGGTTATAGTTGGGCACATGCAATAGGACAGATGTGAGATAACGAGTTAGCAAGTGGTTTTCATCATGGAGAGAAAAGCACGTACACCAGTGACCCTTCAATTGATGTCTACCTATTTAAATTTTGCTGAATGATACTTTGTGTCTGTCATGTCTCAGTTTACATAGGTATGCCATAATATAAATCATTATAGAGCTAATACCTTTTCATATTATAGTTCAAATTTTTTAATACCAGCTACAGTGTTTTATATTCATTAGCTGTGTGAGTAATATTTGCTAGGTATAGGAAGGTGACAAAAGAATGAATAAAAAGTGAGATAGGCCATAGGTTAGAGGGTACTGAATAGAAAAATAAAAAATGTTTACTCATTGATTGCTTCCTTCTCAAGGATTAAAAAAAGTGTTTCAGTATTAGAGACAGATGGAAATGATGGGTTGGCCTTTATTCAAGATTTCAATAGCTATTAATTAGTACTAATTACATAATGCTATTGTGATGGCTAACAAGTGACTTGCAATTCTCCACTATTCGTATGTTCATTAACATAAGTGATTGTGTTAATAGTGATGTGCAGAAACTCCTTACAAATTTCCCACACATGGCTCAAAGCCTGCGAGAAGAATGTCACCCATAAAATCGAAGAGAACCATCGTAAAGTACAGTTGTTTTACATGAATATTTTAGGAGCAACGATGAATAAAACTGTTTCCACTCAAACATCCTACAAGTCAGAGTGAAATCGCTTCCCTTCCTCTCTTGTATAATTCTCCCAGCCAGGCTAGAAATAGGAAATAAGGACTTTGCAAGCACAATGTGCAAGACCTCACGAAGGTCTAGATCTTCATTCTAGCAATTATGTCCTACTTTCACAGTTTCTATTATATTAGAGAGTGTACACAGCATATTTCTTTTGTGAGAAGGACAATTTATTTGTTTTGCTTACTATTGCAAGCTTACTGCTACATCTCAGAACAGGTAGTCCTGCTGGGTGTGGTGCCACATGCCTGTGATCCCAGCATGCAGGAGGCTGAGGATAGAGGATCACCATGAATTCAAGGCCAGCCTGAGCTACACTGTGAGTTCAAGGCCAGCCTGTGCTAAAACAACCACCACCACCACCAGAACAACAAAACCAACAGGCAGTACTGAAAATCAGCCTCAAATATCATTTGAGGAGTCCTCTAGACCTTCCGAAGACTTCCCTGAAGATTGAATGACACCTGACTGCTCACCTACACTTTCCTTCTCAGGGGTGGGAAGATGACAAGATGCAGTACCTGCATTTTATGTATAATCTATATGGGTCCAAGACATCTGTGAGCTGCTCTGAGGCTTCTGGTGTACAACAGGTTTCCAAGATAACAACTTGAAATGTCTAGCAGTTTTATTTTCATCATAACCATAAAAAAAATTCAGGCCATGAAAGATAGAAAATCTTGTTTCATACATAAATTTTCTCTTCACTAGAATATTCTTGCACACCTATTGCTTGTACACTGAGGATGTAACAGCCATTATTAAGCTTAGTTCGCTGTGCCTAAGACCATTCAGTTGAAGCAAAGTAGTTTATATTAAAGTCAAAAGACAATTCAATTTTTGTTCTTTTAGAATTATTTTTCCAGAGTGAATTAAAGTAAAAAGGTGGTCTTTCATCTTAAAAATTTGGGTTCTTATTTAGGGCATTATGCCTCAAATTAGAATAAATTATCTTACAACAACAAGCAACCAAACAAAAAACATGTTTTGAACTATTAATAGGCTCTTAGATTAGTTCTATTTAGTAGAATTACAAATTAACAAGTTTTTCTTAACAAAGAACAAAAAGAAGACATAAATGGAAATTTCTCTACTTAAGATCTCCTTCAAACTTTTCATGAAAATTGTCTTATTGAACCCTAACTCGTCCTTAGCATCCTCAAAATGATCTGAGAAACTATACTGTAGTCTTTGTGTGGGGTAAGTAGGATAGTCCACACATTTTTGATTTCTGAATCCAGGCTACAAGGCCCATCAACATCCAGGCATCAATGATAAGTGACGAAGCTCACAGTGCCTCCCTCCCACATATGGCATTCAAATGTGGCTTGCTCAGTTTCCTGTCCTAATCAAGTGGACAAAGTAAATCACATGTCCACACCTGATGTCAGCAAGCTCAGAAGTGAATTCCAGCACAGAAACACTGTAAATTCTATGGGAGCTAGTAGTAACATATACATTTATTTGATAGATCATAATTAAGGGAAATAATTCAATCAATTGCTATTTTCTTTTGATGGTAAAACCAACAAATAAGGACTCCCTAATTAAATAGCAATACCATGAGGGAAATTTTCTTTGCCATTTCCCGCATATCTGCTATCTCTACTGAATGTGAAAAATAGTTAACATTTGGTATTCAATATTGGACATGTGGCACTAAAAATCACATATAAAAGAGTTGTCACTTTTCAGGTTTAGACCTTCTTAGCATGAGTCACAGAGTCAATTGCCAAAAGGGAACAGGAGTCCTTTGAATGAACAAAAAAATATAATAATAAAAGCTTAAAAGTAGCTGAGAGCCTAGCAGACAGCGGGTTTTTTTTTTTAAACTTTTTGATGTGTAAACCAAGTCAAAAGAGAATTTAGACTTCCATTCTCAAGTTTTGACCGCTTCATAGATTTGCCTTTGCTAGCAAGAAAATTTTAAAATAAAAAATTGAGCTTTTGGTGGTTGATATAAATGGCAATATGTTTCTATATTATTAGTAGTAGAATGCACATGGTAATTACAACTCAATAGGAAAGAGGGTAAGTATGACAATATTTCTTCCATGTAAGATTTCTGTTTCCTACAAACAAAGCTTTTGTAAATAAGATGGGAGGAGCGAGTAAAGGGAGGGGAGGGGAATGGGAAAAAAAGAAGCAACAAGATATATCATGTACTGGCACAAATCCCCTATGATGAATGTTACCAATATGTATATCTAAAATGTACCATTAAAATACAATTTATAAAAAAGAAAAGAAAAAATAAAAAAGATTTCTATTTACTACAGAAAATGACAAACTGAGTATAAAATGCAGAAAACCTGCATTTCAAATGACTGTGAAGCCAAAGCTTTCATTTAAAATTTTTGATTATTAATTGTTTACCTCCTTTTGTGCCATGGAAGATTTTCAAGAGAGCTTTGGGTGTGAGTTTTAAAACTCACATTCCATTATAAAACTTCGGTTTCATATATTAATTTGAAACAATTACAAGAAGCAAAGATAATTGTGGAAAATCTTGAAACGCATAAGTTATATAGTATATTAGAAAGCAAACAGACTTTTTATAACATTAATTTATGAAACATAAAGCCAGCCTCCTTAATAGGTACTAATTAAAACTTGAGGCACTGTTAATGAAAATACACTGCATTTATTAAGACTATATTATCTAATATATCTTAACTATATTTTTATTTTACATAGAAGAACTAGCTATAGCCATTATCAAAAGCATATTTCACTATATAAACAAATTCATTTTATGCTGTCTGGTTTGTTGCAATTACCATGAAAATGGATTATTAAAATTTTCCTCTTTTAAGGGTTAGTGAAAGGAAACTGAATGGGCAAAATTAACATTAAAAGCACATTTATTAAAATGTTTGCTATGATTGTGATAAATTTAAAATATTATCAAAATCTGCTGGGTTTTTGTTGTTGCTTTGCTGGATTAAAACTTGATTAAGTCATTCCAAGACATTCATCTGTATCTATATAGTCCTGTCTTTTGTCCCTCCTCCTTGCTGTGTCTGTTAACACACACTTAAATGTCCAGATTTGTCTCAGTTTTTGTAATAAATGTGGCCCTCAACAAAGAATACAAAAACTCTAACTTTACAATAGGAATTGTCCATTGGATTTTTCAACTAGCTTCTTGCCAGATTAACTCCAAGCCTCAGCACCCGGCTCATTGTGTATTCAACTTTATCAAATAATACTTCTCTGATTCCTTGCAAATGATAATATTGACCTAGAAGTAATGTCAGTATTTGTTGCCTATTTTCCTAGTCTTTTCAAAAATTGAATTCTAAGCTCGATCTCCACCCACTGCAGGATGCTTGCCCTCTGACTGGCTTGATTGTCAGTACAGGAATGGTTACTTGTTGCCACTGTTCTTACATTCAGGCACAGATAAGTCCACTGATTGTCTTTGTCACACTCCTCTTGCACCAAACTCTTTGCAACCAACACTATTTTTATAGCACTCAATGTCTTCTGGGACTCAGCGGGGCCCTTCTTTTTCCTGAATCTGAGTCATCTGACTCTGCTGGTGTATCTAATGTGGATCAACAAATGCGATAATAGCTGGTATTCACATGAAATATGGGCAGAAACTGAAAATATCATTACAACATTCTCTGTATAAATTATTTGACCAATTTGATTTCAAAAGCAATTATGGAGAAAAGCCTGTGTCATATTATTTAGAACATAAGAATCTTGATATTCAACATACTCTTAGCTTTTCTTTCAGCAATGATATATTTAACATTAATAATTTCGGTGGCATTTCTAAAAAATGTCAAGAGACAGTGCATCATTACACAGAAGTTCTATTCTAAGTGTACTTTTAAAATTTTCAGATGAAGAAAGTAAACGGTTTTAAATCAGACAGCATTAAAATTTCAATCAATCTCATGTAGTGTGTTAATGGGTAAGCCCGATTTTCATTGTATGGATATTAAAATCATACTGCTTTTCATTTCTATGGATGCAGCTATGGTATTCACGAATGCTACATTTTTAATGGACTAAAATTTAACCAGGAGGGAAAAGCAAAAATATTCACTACTATAGAATAATGGTGGACATATTTCTTGGAACCAGAAAAAAAAAGATGTTTTAGGAGGTGACTGATGACAGTATCAAGCTTGAGAAGCTAAATGTAAAAGAATGATATCAAGAATGTTCTTAATAAAGAATATATATTTGCTTGCAACAATGTAACTGGATAAAAACTCAAACACAGCAAAGAACGATTCCCAATCAATTATAACGAACATTCATTAAGATGCACTTATAAGCGTCAATTAAATTAAGGGAAATTCGAAAACCCTGGATTAAAAAATCAAAGCAATGCAGCAGACTGTAGTAATAAAGAGGTTTTTATGAGAAGCTTGCAGGCCTTGAAAACCAAGGATTTAGAGCTTGAATGGCCGTAAAGAACAGGTGATGAGGAATTGGTCTTAGAAGAGTAAAGATGATGTGGAGACTTCCCATAAAAAACAAAACAAAACTATACAACCCATAATTTTGATGGCTGTTTCCCCAATGAACAGGCAAACTAGAAAACCTGGCCACCAGTCTGACACAAAGACAACAGGGAAATTTGACTCTCGTGGCTTGTTCTCTGGACAGAAATCCCGTGGTTCATCCTCAGAATATGGGTTTGTAAAGGTGGCCTTTAAAAGGCTTGCTACCAATATGTACTACTGCAAGTTACAGAAAATATTGAGCTGGAAATTGACATTAAAAAGTGTGCACAGGGGCTGGGGATTTAGCTCAGTGGTTAAAGTGCTTGCCTTGCAAACAAAGGACCCGAGTTCAATCCCCAGCACCAAAAAAACAAAAACAAAAACAAAACAAAACAAAAAAAACCCGTGTGCACAGCTTGACAATACCTCTGAATTAAATGTTAGAAGCAAATGCAAATGTTTCATAATGGAGAAATGTTCAACTATGCAGTTAAATTGGTCTCACATAAAAACAAACAACAAAAAACATGATGATAACCCAAGAAAGTCACACATTGTATCACTAAACATGATTGTAAATAAATATGTGATAGCACGGACGTGATATATTTAAATATGAGGAAAAATTATCCACTATAAAATGACCCAAACTGTTCTAAAAGCAAATAGACATACAGAAATGAAAATTTTAGTTAATAAATTTAAAACATTAATGGAGAGTTGTATGACACATTTAAAAGCTGAAAATTTTAATGAACTGGACAAAGATAGCAGATGGAACTATCCATAATAGCAACTGAATTCTAGTATACAGATGGAAAAAATGTAAAATTTACTGAAAGAAGAGGAACCCCTGCATTCATCAAAACTTCTAGAGTAAAATAGCACATATCAACATGATCAAATGTTTTCAGTTCTGGACTATATTTTTCAGTATAAGGTGCTGAGATTCCAACAACAACCAAGATTCAACATGAAGATAGGAGGTGGAAAAATGAAATGTAACAAGAAAAACAAGCTGTTTCTTAGGACTTAGGGTTATTATTCAACCTAGGAGGTAACTTATAAATTCTTCCTTGACATCTTAGAAGATGTGTTCACGACTATATAACTTAGCAAATGGCCATATTAGTCCATCTTAGTATAAGGCACTTACATTCTTTTTTTTTTAACCAATAAATAGAGCAAACCTGTGTATTCCTATTTATCATAATGGTAGTAACGCTGAAGGAGCAAATCCCATGCTGGTACTACAATTTCTTTATATTAAAGGAAGAAAATGAACCCATGAATATGAAAGCATTGTTCTTTATGTCACTGGCATAAATTATGAATTTCCCAGAGGTGAAGGCTTCCAGGAAAAAAAAAAAAAGGGTGAAAAAGGATGTAAGTCATTTATTATGAATCGATGGTAAATAGGTTCTCCTTGGGCAGTTATGCACTGAGACAAACACTGGCCCACATTCCTCTGCTTTAACTTGTTTCGTTAAAACCGAATAGGCATTTCTCCAAAAAGACCTTGTAGCAGATAGTGCTTTGTTTTAGGGCACGCATGGCTTTCATGTAAAAACTTAAAATTCAGTCTACCTGCTGAGGAGGTTTGTTATGGTGTTGTCCACTGATGAGTTTATAGCTACCGTACTTTTGGGTCACAGGTAGGGTTCTATAAATTTTTTTTTTATTATATCTAGATCACTAATTTCTCATTTAGACTTTTTGTAACCTTAACAATTTTTTTGTACTTGATTGATCTATTTCTGTTGGGGGGGATATTAAAATTCTCCTACAATGATTGTATATCTAACAATTTCCCATTCTGTATCTCATTTGTGTATGTTTGTGTTGTAGGGTTCATAAAAGTTTGTATTTTTACTATTGTGAAATTTCACTTGTCTAGCCCTAATATTGGGGTTTGACTAAAATTCTATTTTTCTAATACTAATATTTCTGACAAAGTGTCCTTGGTTTTCACTTTCTTTGTTTATTTAATGTTTGAATTTGATTTTGTGTTAGGCATATCTCTTTAAACATTTATATTCTTGAGATTAATATTTTATCTAGATTCATTTCTAATTTGTTTCATTTTCAGATTACTATTTTTATCTTTCTTTGCTTCTTTATTTTCTTCTCTCATATTCTTTTGGATTAATTTTTATTTTCTTCTACCTCCACTGGCTAGAATGTATGTATATTACATGTTCTTTTGGTAATTCTCTGTTAATTTTTAAAAATATAGATACCTGGTTTTAAAATAAATTTAAAATCTATTTACTATTCCTATTTTATTCCTAATAGTATTACTTATCTAAGTTTGCTTTCCAGTTAAACATTTTATGACCCATGTTGGTACTATTGCCTCAAGTTTCTGTTTTCAATGAAATTTTTAATTTTTATGACTAATATTTAAAACATCTTTTATCTACTGTACAATCTCTTTATTTTTTGAGATATAGTCAAACTATTCAATTATAAAATAAACATTCTGACTCCTATTGATAGTATTATCTAAGGTTTTTGTACTCAGTGAAATTTTAAATTATTAATTCTTATTCCTAACTTTTAATTTAAACTATATTTTATCTGCCTATACAATATTATTGATTTTTAAGACATATGTCTTTGAAATTAATTCACTTTTCATTTTTCTGACAAAATTCTTTAATAAATTCTTTATTAAGAGAAAGTTGTTTGGCAAGCTTTCTTACAATTTTTTTGAAAAATCTTCATTTTTTTAATATGAATTTGTCTTGATATAAAAGTTCTGAGTTTCAGGCATTTTTTTCCTCACCACTTTACAGTTTATGTACCTTGTTTTCTGGCTTTTCCTGTTGCTTATAAATAAATATTCTATTCACTATCTAATTACTATATTTTTAGGTTACCTAAATTTTCACTCTGATAGTGTTCTTTCTTTTTTAATTTTTTCTTCTTAAACATTACTGTTTTTCAGTTTCAGCACAATGTGTTTGGATTTTTCTGTTAATCCTACCTAATTCCTGGAATTCACATTTATTTAATCTGAAGATTACAATCTTGATTCTGACATATGCAAGGTGAGGTTCAGAGCTAACAGGTGTCCAAATAACTCACGAAATATTGTTTATGTGTGTGTCTGAGGGTGTTTTCAGAGGAGATGAGTATTTGACGCAATAGACTAAGTAATGAAGATCAGTTCTCGCCAGTGTGGGAAGGTCCCATCCATTTCTCTGAGGACTCATAGAAAAGAAAAAGTCAAAGGAAGGATGGTTTCACTTGAAGTAGGGATCATGTTCTCCTGCTTTGGGACACTTTCTCCTGGTTTCCAGGCCTTCTGACTTACACTGAGATTTACACTGACCTCTTACTTCTTAGTTTTAAACTTATACCACTGGCTTTCCTGTCTCTCTAGCCTGCAGAGAGGAGATCATGGAATTGCCCAACCTTTAGAGTCATATGTCACTTCTCATAATAAATCTCTGAGATATATATCTTTTTATCTATCGGTTCTGTTTCTGTGGAAAACCCTATATAGTACAATAGACCATCAGTCTGGAAATTCAGGTGAAATATCTGTGTTAGAATCTTGAAGAAGAATTTTTTCTTTTCTAGGCAGCTTGCTTGCTTTCAAATACTTTTAACTGATTGATTAAGATCCTCTCATATTATGGATGGAAATCTGCTTTATTTAATGACATGTGAGCGTACATGTTGGTGACATCTACAAAATACCTTCCCAGAAACATTTACATTAGTGTTTGATCAAGAAACTGAACTTTATAGCCTAACCAAACTGTCACATAATATTAACCATCATCCTCTTTTTCTGCCAAGCTAATTAAAATGTGGCAGAATGTCTCAATCTATTCTCTGTAGATATTGACTATCCTTTTATGTTTTTTATCTCATTTTATTCTGCTGGGTTATAGTGAATTTTTCAATTCATGAACCCTCTTTTGGAAGGTGTTTTCAGACAATCTCTTTTTTAAAATTTCAAATGATGTACCTTTCATTTTTAGTATATGAAATAGGTGTTTAAAAATCTTATTCTTGGATTATTTATATTTTTTCATAATCTTTACAAATTTCAAAGGAACGAAAATATTGTTTTACATATGTCATCATTTCTTTTAAAGGTTTATTTCTTTTATAATATTTTGGTTATAATCCTCTTTTAAAGATTTGCCAAACTGTAAATAAGACACTTTTTCTGTAATAAAATCAATATTTATGATTAAATATGTTGTTTTCTTAGTATTTTTTTTATATGTTTGAAATTTTGGTTTAAAGACTTGTTTTAATGGAGAGAAGTATCTGTTTCCAGATTTTTTTTCAGTTTTCTATTTTTCCTCATTATCGTGTGTATTTGTTTGTTCGTGTATTTATGCATGTATGTATATATGCGGTATCAGGGCCTTTGCACTGAGTTATATCCCCTACCCTTCTCACATTTTATTTTCAGATTGGGTCTTGCTAAATCTCCAAGTTTCCCAGGGTGGGCTCAAACTTGAGATCCTCCAGCCTCAGCTTCCCACAGTGCTAGGATTACAGGAATGCACCATTGTGCCCAGCCCCCCTTTATTTCTAAAAATTTTAGATGTTTTATCCACCTATTTACAGGCCCTGGTCAAAAACTAGGTGTGGAATCCTGTCGTGCAATGGTATCAGGATATTTAAACAACTATTTATAGAGAGTCGATGCTACAGTGTCCCAGTTTGCTGTCTGACGTACTTTGGCCCAGAGTTTCTCATCAGGCCATGGGGAAGTTTTTTGAGTCCTCTTTCGTGCTCTTATGGACCACGCCGACCTTCAGCTTCAAGGGAGCACCTGTATCTTGTTGCGCTGTATCACATGAAACTCTTGTCTGAGAGCTTCCCTTGAGGACCAAAGTTCCTAAATACCACCACCTGCTTATTTTAATAGCTTCCACTTTCCTATATTTTTTGCCTTTACTGGAAAGGTTACTTGTTTTATGAGGCTAGATATCCTGTTGAATATCTTGTTTGGATGATATCTGTTATTGCTGTATGTTTATAGCACATGAAAGCGAAGGTATGTCGAAGAGTCAATTTACTGTGTCATATTTATAAGAAATGTCTCTTGCTGCTTCGTTAACCTCACAATATTTTCTACCTTTTAAATTTTGTAATCTGGTAAAATGGTCAATATAAACTCCCTTGATATAAGATCATAGATAGTCTTCTTTATATTTACCTCATTAAGACTTCTGTGTCTTTCAAGAACAATATATTATCAGTAAAAGACTCATAACTGCCACACTAGATGGTAAAAACTTTTAGATTCTTTTAAGAAATACTCTTTAGAAAAAAGAGAATACAAGGTGAGGGGAAAGAGAGGGAGAAAGAGAGAGAGAGAGAGAGGGAGAGGAGGAGGAAGAGGAGAAAGAGGAGCAGGAGGAAGAGACAGCAAATTCCCAAATGTAGCAAATTTGAAGCACCATCCAGTGTGTTAAAATGGGATCATAGCATTGCAATTCATTTTCCAGACTTGTAACTTTATTGTCATCACCCTCATTAGATAGCATATAATTGAATGTTCCTTTGGTATCTGGCACAGTTCTAGGTGTTTTAGTATTTAGCTAAGGAATTAATGAACAGTGGAATCAAATCAGTACAGGAGGTTTTTTCTTTCCAAGAAATAGCCAAAAGACACCCAGGACAGCCTTTTGGAGTCCAGATGGACCGATACAATATAAAATATTGTTAGTCCCATCCATCTGTGTAATTATTCCAGCCCTGTAGTACAGCATTCTGCAGGTTTAGATTGATCATCTATTGAATAATTAATTTAAAAAATGTTTAGTGAGCACCTACTTTGAGAGAAACCACCAGATGGAGAGACAATTTATCCTATATCAGTAATTCTGATGTATATCTCTTAGCAAGCCTAATATTACACTGGGTTTATGTTAAGTACTCAGTGGACACTTGTTGATATTAATGAGAAAATAAATCAGTACCTGAATGAAATTAAATGCCTTTAAAGAAGAACTGTGATACAGTTGTCACATGTGATTTGACTGCTCTAATCCAGCGTGCCAAACCTTATATTTTTAGCACAAAGTCATCACATGTTGGGTAGTTTATGTTAATTTGCTAATAGCTGTCCTGTGTGATCTCATCAGTTTATTGACCACCAAATTCATTCTCTGTTTTTCTTGGACTCAACGTAAGTACATTCCTGAGCTTCCTGCACTTAGGGAGGTCCTACCAAGGCAGGGCGAAAAGAAATGAGAGAGTGATGGAGGTGACCACTCACACATGGTCCACCAAGCTCTCTCTTTCCACTTGGCTGGAAGGTGACCCACAAGATGAACCCAGCAGCCACGCATTATAGAAGATGAACTTGCCACATGGGGTGACAAAATCTGTAAATTATTGTTGCGGGTGTACCATCAAGGAGGAAGACTGGCATTGGGCCAAGCGGGCTAGAAACAGACTTTTGTTGTCCCAGGTGACTTCACCAGTTATACAGATCTTGCTGGTCCCTTCATGATCATTTTTCAAGAACTAGGTCACCTAACAGCATACGAATTAAACATAATAGAGATCCCCTCATTATAATGTAAATAGCATATGGACACGATTGTATGTACAGTTTAATAACTAAGAATTCATCTTTTTATCTCTTTTTCTTATCTTCTTGTAACAGATACCAGAGATTGAAGTCATAGAGAATTATTCAGGCTAAGATGCAAAAAAGGAGCTTGACGATTTCTTCAACCTAACACATACTAGTTATTTTATGTTCTACATTTTTCATGAAAGACATCATTATTAATAAGCCCAGCACAGGAATGGCTGTGATAGTATAAAAGTGTTTTGATACAAGTTTTTCCAACAAGACAAATTTGAGACCATCCTAGTCACTAAACTGACATTCACCTCCATAGTGTTTGGTCTCTGACAGGAAGGAAACTTTGGAAACTGCACATTGCTCGTAGTTCACCAAACATAGCATGGTCCTTGTCTCTTGCCTTTTCTTCAGACTATTTCTACTCCTGAGAATGTTTTTCTTATTTTCTGTCCTGGCTCCCAACTCTTCATTTTACTTTGGGCATCACCTTCTCAGAGGGTGGCTCTCCACGACTGAGGGACATGACTGTATAGACTGCAGGTATTTTTTCTGTCTCTTCTGCACATCTATTGATGGCAAACACTGTGTCTTATTAATCCTTCAATTTTTACTATCAAGAATTGTGCCCATTCCATATACCCAGGTCTTAGTAAAAGTTGTGCATGACCAAAAGAGCTAAAAAATGAGCAGTTCACTTTTGCCTGGAGCAGCGTCAGAGAATGTGACCAATCTGTCCTAAAACCAGCCGGGATGCCTGAAGCTACAGACAGACTGATCACTATACATACAATTTCTTCTTTCCTATCTATGAAAAAAACATTTAATTTATAAATTAGGGAGAGTAAGCAATAACCAGCAACAATAATAAGTAGAACAATTATAACATGTACAGTGATAAAATTTTCAGCATTACTACTTTTAGACTTTGGGGACATTACTAAGCAAAATAGGGTTGCTTGAACAAAGCACTGCCAAACTGTGACAGGTGATCTGATAATCAATTTGGCTACAGAGTGACTGATGTGTGGGTACCACATCATATGGCACAGATACACCAGACAAAGGGATGATTCAAGTCCCATATGAACTCTGCGACATATCACAAGATTGCATTACGCTGCTTAGATCCATGAACGACGTCAAATTGATGAATTATTCATTTCTGGGAATTTCATATTTCTGTATCTTAACTGACTGCAGGTAAATGAAACCACAGAAAACAAAACCACACACAAGGAGAGATTATGTACAACATATCACTTTAAAAAAAAATAGATCAGTTTTCAACACTGAGAAGGTAAATACTCTAGAAGAAGGGAAAGATAATTAAGTGGGAGAGGAAGAGGGAAAGTATTTAGGAACATTTTGAGAAATATTGTGTGACTAAGATAAAATGTATATGTATGTTAATGGAGACAGATTATTCTAGGATGTTATAGTATGAAGAGAACATAAATTTAGTTTCTGGGATTATTTATCACTTTAGGCTATTTGGCCTTCATCTGATTAGCAATGGAGATTTGTTTTAAAAGGTTTCAGGTAGAAAGTGGCATGTCTAATTTCTTCTAGAAATATAATGAGGCATTCTACTGTCAAGAGTGAGACTGAACAGGTAAGAGGCTGTAGGGCGGACACAGAATGGATAAGTTACATGGCTCAGCAATAGATTTATTTTTGATGAAGAGGAGGAAGTCAACAAAGATATCATGTTTCCAATTCCAGACACTTAAGGAATAGTTGCTTCAGTGTATCGGGAATACGCTCAACTGCAAAAAACATAAAATTAATTTGTAGTAGTTTAAGGAACTAGTAGATTACTTTCCTGCAGTATAGGAAGCCAGACTTGATTAATTTTTGACATCGACTCGGTGTCTCAACAAGGAGAGAGATTTAGCATGTATGTAATTTTCTTGACCTTTGCCTTTTTACAAGATGGATGCTGGTGTCAAACAACACATCTTCATTCAAGATGAAAAGAAGGCAAAAAGGGTAGTATCTCTAAATGTCATCTGTTGTCAGAGAAACAAAAAATTACCACAAATAATATTTCAGATGGTTTCAGTCTTTTAGTCTAAAACTTTCCTTTGGCCATATCTTAGTAAATGGGGAGATTGAGTAAGAGAGTTTTTAAAAATTGTAAACTTCAAGATTAAAGGAGTCAAGAAAAAAGCTGATTCTGTATGAAAGTTGAATTATACAGTACATAGTGTTTACCAGAGTCAGTAAGTGAACAAGGTTATTCAAGTTTTAGATGCTATCATAGATGAAGATAATGTAAGAGCACGGATTAAGACATTTTAGAAGGATCATTAATAAGCTATTGAGAAAGACCGGCAGGATATCCAGGCATATACTAAAAATATTTTCTCTATAAATTACCTTAGATGCTGCATGTAATCAATTCCACCATAAAGAGAGAACTATTA
Source organism: Hystrix cristata (assembly GCA_004026905.1). Taxonomy (NCBI): domain Eukaryota; kingdom Metazoa; phylum Chordata; class Mammalia; order Rodentia; family Hystricidae; genus Hystrix; species Hystrix cristata. The sequence continues at coordinate 41,645 of PVJO010008417.1, read as the reverse complement.
AATTCTCTCAGAGCATTAGTTCGGAGCCCTTGTTTCCAGGTGTTGAAGCATTACTATTCAATAAATGTCCATTACGTAGATAACCCTACATTCCAAGTATCCATGTTCAAAACAAGTTAAAATCAGCAGGAAAATAAAATTCAATAATATATTGATTGTGTCAACAGATACCACATGTAGTCATATCAACACATAATCAACATAAAAACAATAAGTTTTTCATTTTTTAAAAGTCGTTAGCACCCTGTGTGTATTTTACACTTAACAGTATATCTTTTTTTTTTTTTTTTTAAACAAGGTCTTGTTTATGTGTTCAGGCTGGCCTTGAACTTATTATGTAGCCCAGGCTGGGTTTGAACTAATAGTGGTTCTCCTGCCTCAGCCTCCCACCCTGCTCAGTATATCTCAATTTAAACCAGTTACGTTTAAAAGATTTAGCAGCTATTTGTGTCTAGTGGCTACTACATCAGACAGCACAATTTAAATCATTATTTTTTTAAAAATCACAAGGAAAGAAGAGGATAAAATAAAGGATTGTTTTTGTTGAATCATTTCCATATCAAAACCAAAGTTAAAAAGTGGACTGAATTGTATTTTGAAGAAATCCAATCTTAGTCTTTTGGATACATTGATATCTCATCACAACAGAGTCAGATACGTAGCTATTTTCATGATCCTTTAAAAGTAGTTCCAGAATGGCCATATTTTGCATCTGTTGGAGAAAAAGAGTCAAACAAAGTTGGGGAGATTTTGATGACAGGACGTTTCTGGGAAGCACTAGAGCTTAAATAGACAATATCGTTGGCTGCAAATGATATTCCGCTGGATTTTTAGGTAAAAGCAAATGTTTCAAATGTAAAAGTAACTTCCTTAATACTTAGAAGAAAATAATGGAACCCCTAAGAAAAAGTAGAGTTTGATGGACCTTCCAGTATTTGTAGATTGAATTTGTTACAGTGAGTGTAATATCTTACATTACATGAGACACCTTCCTTGCTATTTCTGGGTGGGATTGAAGTTAGTATAATTTTCCTCACTGCAAATATGGGGGGGCTACAGCATAAAACACAACCACTTTTCTAAGTAACAGTATTCTGCTCTGAAACAACTCATGAAGCCTTCAGAATGGCTTGTGCCTCAGGATTGGGGGGCAAGAGCACAGGCCTTGGGGGTCCCTTGGCTGCTCTGGTTTTCAGCATTCCCAGAGGGGAAAGACTGTTGATTGGCTGTAAGAAAAAAAAAAAAAAATCCAGCTAGACGTCATCAGACATGTTCTTCCTAAACGCCATTACTCATTTTCTCTTCTGGAGAAACCTGACTTTTGCCTCAAATACTAGCTAAAATTATCACCTTTTCTGTGAAACCCTCCCTGATTTCCCTAGACAAAACTCTATTTTATCTGTTATCCCACCAGAACTATAATAAACATCTCTTCTAGCATGCAGATTTTAATAAAAAAAAAAATCTGCTTACTTTATTTATTCTTGGTTAAGTATAAAATTCTAAAGAACATAAACTTAAAATGGCTTATTAGGTATTTTCCTTGGTCTGTTAACTATGTCTGACCACTTGTAGGCCCTGAACATGTATTAAAGATTGATATTATTTTCCTACTTTTATCTAACTTCATGGCCTAGAGTTAGGACTATCCAGATTTTCAAGAAGGAAATGTAGCAAAATGGTATTTCCTTCTAACATTATGAAGTTGTAGTACACATGGAGTAAAATAGCTATTCATACAGACATTGTACATAATACTAATTTAAAAGAGTCATCTCTGTCCCTAATCAATTGCTCATTTCAGTAAAATGTCAACATATCACATAATAATAATGGCTAAAATTTACACAGTGCTTACCACATTCCAGGCATAGTTCTAAGCGTGTGCATATTTTAACCCACTTATCCACCATCACAACTTTGAGACTTTTCTGTTATTATTATTTTCATTTGTATACAGAAATAAGCCACACAAGGACAAAAATTACCTGTCCAAGCTACTGAAGGGCGCAGCTTGACTCAAACCAGGCACTCACGTTGAAAGTGGATGACCCAAATGCCCTTCCCTGCTGCAGTAAGCCACCTTTTAGTTCGTTTAGCACCCCTGAAGTAGGGGTGCTAGCGCAGCTCCCAAAACTAGGTAAATGTGGAAGGGACTTGACAGTTCTGTGCACAGAGGAATATGATTTTGATCAGTCCTTAGGGAAAAGTTCAGATAAGCCTCAGTATGGCAGTGACTCAAGAATCTGTATGAGACAAGCATATGTTAAAAACCCTGTGGGAGGGTCCGGCTGTGCCCACATGCTACATCAGTCACAGAGACTAAACCAGCAGAGGCAAGTCACTGACCACAGGCGACCCTGAGAAGCCAGGTTTCATTTGTATTTCTGCAGTAATCTGATAGAATTTTTAAATTTTATTTAAGTTTTTATTTATTTTGTGGGACTGAGGATTGAACCCAGAGACTTCACCCTGAGCTACATCTCCAGGCCTTTATTTTATTTTATTTTATTTTGATGCAGGGTTTTGCTAAGTCTCTGAGTTGCCCAGGCCGGGTTTGCAATCTTCCTGCCTCAGCCTCCCAAAGTCTTAAAATTACAGGCCTGCAGCACCAGGCCTGCTAAAGTTGACAGAAATTCTAAATTGCAGTTCGTTGGTAGGGAAGATGAATAATTAAAGAATACAAATGCTGGAAGTGACCTTAGCCTCTGGGTGAAAAGCTTCATCCTAAAGACTCCGTGCGTGGAGACACAATGTATCTTTTCATCTCCATTTAGGTTTTGATTTTTATAATAACAGGTGTGGTAGAAATGTACAGTATCTCTGGGCTTTACCATTTGGACAACTTTGCAGAATGCAAATTAACTGCAACACTACTTTCCTTTTGTTGCCATTTGATGCACTTATAGTGAGTCTGACCATTTTAATTATATAATAATAAATTTGAGAGTAGATGGAAGGGGAATGCGGGTCTCAGTTCTCAATGGAGAAGAAGAGGGTAGAGTTGAAAAAAATACAAGGGCAATATGACCTCAGAGTTGCTGATTTTTTTTACCCCAGAAAAATTGCTATGGTTTTATCTTCATAACTTCCCTTTTGAGATAATGTGAATTTGGGGATAAAAATATCCTGTGCCATATGTGAGAGACGTGTTGTCACAGAACTCTTGAACGGTACAGGTTTGCCTGTCAAATGAACGCTGTAAGGATATCTAATTGGCCCAAGGAAGAAGTCTTTCCTTTAAGTCTCTCTGGCTTGAGCGCATGTGCTCAGGACCCAGCCGCACGTATCGTACGCCTTTCTCTGCCTTAGCAATTTGTAAGAGCGAGTTTTCTGCTTGGCTGGTGCACGGTTCTCCGCGCCTTATCAACTTGGCAGCTGAGCCCGCTGCCTGGCCTTAGAGCTGCTCCCCGCCCCTCCCCACCTTCTCGGGGAGGCCAATCAGAGGCAGGTGATCGCCAAATGCGGGGCTTCCCTTGTAATCACTGATAGAGCATATGAAAACGGAGATGATTTTCTGTACATCTAAGAAAACCAGAAGGGATTTCTAAGTCGATGGGAAGTCTTTGCTGGGCCAAAGAAGCCAGTGAACTGAAGGGGGTTACGAAAGTCCTCACCTGCTTCCACGACATTGGCTTGGGTCCCCATTAACAGGCAGATAGTTCAGGATGGAAGCCTGAAGTATTTACCTGGGTTTAGTGAATAGATAATACTTCCCTGAGAAAAGTAAAATCCCCTAAAAAGCACTTCTCTTACAAATCACAGGGAAGGAAAAGAATATAAAGAACAGCATTTACACATAATGTTCATCAAAATTAAAGTTCATCTCAGAATCACATAGTGCTTACCACTGACATCACCATATGACATAGAGACTTTTTTCCCCCTGGAGCTCAAAGAACAGCAATATTAGTACAATAACATGAAATTTTTTTTCAATTTAATATTCTGCAGTTCATAATGGCAAAGAGGCAAGTCATAAATTGAGGAAATGGCAGAAGAGAAGAGTCTCTGTTTTATGACTTTAGCTTTGGATGTTTCAACAATATCCTTCTACATTTTCATTTCATAGACAATGCAAAGCCATGATGTAATTGTTCCAAACAGAAATTGTCATTTTTTGGTGCTACATGTGTGTGTAAATTATCTTTTATCCTATTTTTTGGTGCACAATGTGGGAATCCCCTTCAGATACCCCTCCAAAATTTTATCCATGTCCCAGAATCTTTGGGACCTTCCTTGTACGGTATTTTTGTGTTTTCTGATCCTTTCAGAGACACTGGCAAATGTCTTCAATTCTCTAAGGTGATTGATATAACCCTAGACATTGACATTTGTCACGCCGCCCAGTGCCTGTCAAATACACAAGGTGTGGAGGCATGCAGAGTTCATCGCTTCAACAAAAAATTGCCATAAATCAGTATATGCTGCAAGGGTGATTTACTCAGTAGGGCTTCTACATCACATAAAATGTATGGTCTGATTGGCCAGAAACTGGCGCTGGCAGAACAATCCGTGTGCACTGAGAATGAGACTTAGAATTGCCCTGGTCTTTTATATCTTCAAAGCCTCTCATAATCATTCATTATTTAGATCCTAGTGGAACTCAGGAACTGGCGTCACATGCTGAGCACTCTGCGGGAGGAATCCAAGTCAGTATTATACACAACTGAGTTAGGGAAGCATCCTGGTTTGGGCCAGATCTCTGGGTCCACCGATGTTTCTGCCTACTTCAGACCCAGACCTTGATTAGTTTATTTCTTCTCCAAATGCCAAATGAACTCTGATACATATCTGCCACTGCTCTTAACATGGGAGATTCAGTGGAGCAAACAAAACAATAGACAAGGTCTTTGGTACCATATATTCTAAATGGGGAAGGCAAATAATAAGCATTTAAGCAACTAAATAAGATCATTTCTGACAGTGGTGAGTGATTTGTAGGAAGAAACCTGGGCAACGAGGCTAAGTGGAATTGAAGGAGATGAGTGAAGGAACAAAGTTCCTCCAGCTGGCACAGTTGAGGGAGACCACTTTAAGGAGATGGTATTTAAGGAGATGGTTGCAAGAAGCCATTCATGGAAAGATCTGGGGAGGAGTTCCCCTGATTTCAGAAGAGAAGGAGATCGGCGCGTCCCAGGGGAAGAGAGGAGGAGGCCAGTGTGACTGTTTTGGAGAATGAGGGTATGTTAAGCAAAGGGCCATTTCTGGCAGCTCTTTTGCTAATGTTAGAGAATGACTTCCTTTTCATAGTCAGATAGGGAGCAGAATTTGGTTCCTGCTCTGGAACTAACAACTCAAATTTCTTGCCTTTGTAGCTCCTCTATGGTGGTGAACCAAATGTGGTGAACAGAAGGCCACGGGCAGGTTTCTTAGACCAGACCAACTGCACATATTTTGAATTTGGAGCTAGGAATATAAGACGAGGTCTACTCATGGTTGGGGTTCCAGTGGGGGTCTCTAAGGTCTACTCTTCGAGGCATCTGCAAAGCAAGCGCTTCTTTATCACAGACAGGTGGAGATCTGCACCTTGTTTTCCTCAAGAGTCACTCAATTTTTCCCGATTTTCTCATGGGTTCTCCAGCATTCCAGGTGAGTCTGCATGTACCCTAACAGCCCTTCAACATCTTTATTTGCCACTTGAATCACCCAGAGTTAGTCTGATTGCTAGTAACTAAAACCTTTTTCAGATTGACATGGAAATTGGTTCCAGAAGTGATTGCACTTAACAAATCATCATGGAGGAGATCTGGAGTTGGTTAGTGAGGAAGGCAATAAAAATCAGCTAATCTTAGGGAATATAACCCCCACACTTTCTGGCAAGCAGTGATGAACAAACATTGACTTATCCTCCGTGTTCACCTGAAAAGAAGTGCCTGGAGAAGACAAAGCATCGGAGAACTGAGCAAACTTCGCCACGAAGAGATGGCCGAATTCAAGACTGTGGATACACGAGAGTGTGCCTAGCAATACTGGGAAGCAAAGGGGAAGTGACTGCCAAGACAAAAGTTTCTAAATTCTCCAAACAAGTTATAGACTGTTTTTTTCTGACTGTTCCAAAAGACATTTTTATGACTGTGTTAAAAAATATCTCATTCCTTGCAACATAAAGGCCGGAGTATCTTCCTTCTAGTTTCATCCAAAAGGCTGATATAAAGGGCTCCACAATGACAATATGCTCATTTAACTTTATAGCCTCCTGAGGTGTTCCATAGAATGTTAGAGCATCTACTATGAAAGCATATGACCTGGAAAATGGGAATGGTACCCTAAGGAAAGCTTGGAAAAATTCAGAATTTCCCGAACCATTCCTATTCCTACTTTTAACAACAGCCGAACACTCATTAGTCCCCCTTGTCAAATGAAGAAATCTTGCTCTCTTATCTGAAGTGACCTACTTGTTTTTCCAAAGACTTAGGAATGGCATTGTTTGCAATCTCCTGTAGAAGGAAGCCAGCTCTCCTCGGGTCCTAAGACCGATCTTCATTGTTTCAAAACTTACACTTAGGACCGGACCCCAGACACCTGCCACAGAAGTCAGAGCAAGTGCAAGTTTCGCCTTGGGAGGGGAAACCTTGTAAAACTTTTATTTCCATAAATTTATGAGCAACATGGAAAGAAACAAAAAACCATCAGACTGAACTTATCAACATAGGTACATTGAGCAATTTTTGGCCATTTTTTTTTAATGGGCAAAGAACTTGCACAGATACCTACCCTCCCAAAGACAGGAAAATGACCAACAGATATATGACAAAAATGCTCAACATCAGAAATGATCAGGAAATCCAAAATAGAGTCACAATGAGAGATCACCTCATATCTGTAAAAGGAGGTGTAAGAAACAGGGAGGTATACTTTTTGGAGTTGAGGGGAGAGATCCAAGAAGGGAAGGAAAGGAAGGAGAACAAAGTGTAGAGGGGAAAAGGGGGTCAAAATGATCAAGATATAAGTGTGTGTGTGTGTATATATATATATATATATATATATATATATATATATTTCCCAAAACAAATGTAATTATTATGTATCATAAACACATACCAATTTTTTAAATGAATACATTTTCACAAAATAAAGTCCAATAACAAATGGTGAGTATATGGAAAAAAGGGAATTTGGGTACACATAGAATTATCACATGATCTAGCAACCTTCTAGATATTTATCAAAAGGAATTGAAATCATTTTGTCAAAGAGGTATCAGGCCCATCACATGCATGATAGCATTACTCACAATAGAAGCAACATAAATGTCCATCAAAGGGTTAATGGATAAAGTAAATATGCTGCATGTACAGAGTGGAATACTATTCAATCTTAAAGAATGAAATACTATTATTTGTAGCAACATTGATGAATGTAGAGGGCATTATGCAAAGTGAAATAAGCAAGACACATGCAATGCTACTTTTGTTCACAAATTTACTTCTTTCCATGATTCTGGTCACAGAATTTGCCATGGAACGGATTCAGTTCATGAACCAAGGTACCACGGTACTGCATGATGCCACTTAGATGTGCCATTTAAAAAGGCTGCACTCACAGAAGTAGACAGGAGTCTGGTTGTTAGCAGAAGCTGGCAGTGGGGGAATAAAATAGTGCCAATTGCCAGTTGTAATGTTTTTGTTTGGTAAGTTTACATTTTTATTCATATATAAAATACCTTATTCAATTTAAATAATATCTTTAAAATAAAAATGTAGCCTCTGGATTATGAAGAGTTTTACAACAATAAAACAACTATGAATGCTGATCATTATTGGTATTTCTAAAAACAAGTTGTCACACAAAGAAAACATTAACAGTCCAGTCTCTGTATTAAAGCTATGGTTTTATGCATGTCTTCTTAGAGAAAAGGAAAGGGGTAAACTGACGCACTTTTAGTTTGAGGTCCTGACACTGCAGAAGGAGCACAGCCCAAGAAGACGCCCTTTTCGTGCCAGCCTGCATCATTCTGGGCAAAGCCCGCAGACTTTCATCCCCTTCTTGCCTTGGATCACGTGACTTTTGGCTCTGACCAGTAGCCTGTGCTTTGTAGAGGCTCTTAAGTGCCTGTGCTTATGTGTCTCTTTACAGAAATAGGCATTTGCTTGTGGAGTACAAAATACAGCTTCCTGTGGCTGATGGAGAGTCTCTTACCCAAACGGCAGAGGTTTAAAGCCAACTCTAAGGGGCTGCCTGGATTAATGTAAGTCTGTTCTTGCCCTGATCAAAATACCTTTCCTGCTTCCAAAGGGCCAGTCCCCACAGCACAGAACCCTTATTCCATCTGTATCTTGTGCATCCAAATTCCATTCTTCAAAAAAAAAAGTCTCAATAAAGGAAATATATGACAACTTTTTTGGAATACTATAGAAAAGATAATCCAAATATCCCCAGAGAAAGGAGTGCAAAATGCATTTATTTTATCATATCCCACCACAGACCTGAAACCCATCTGTGGTCCCTCAGAGAAGCTACAAGATGGAGCCATTCTGTGGTCTTGAGAAACACCTGGGGCAGGTGACAGTCGTGAGCAGCTCACTGGCAAGAAGCCATGACTATTTGGTCGCTCATAGCCCAAAGCTGCTGTTGAATGGGAGACTTTGCTGGTGTAATGGGCTCCTTGGTTTTTGTGGGAATAGCAGGATTTCTGTTTGGTCGAGACTAAAATTTGGCATTTAACTGGTAGAGGTACGGATGAGAGGACAATGACAGACTACAGCTCATCACTTTGTTGACACCTGTGTTAGCATTCTCATGGGATTTCTGGGTTCAAGTACATTTATAATGCCCCTTTATTTCTACAATAACTGTATAATGAGAAAATTTTGGTTAGACAAAAAGCAGCCTGCTTAAAGAAACCTCTTTGAAAACACAACTCTCACTCGTTTCTGACCTAATTCAGTCTCTCAACCCAGAATACATGCAGACAGTACCAGGCAAATGCTAGTAAGGCCTCCGGAAAGCTTGCAACCAACCTGGAGAAGTGCTAACTGGGATAAGGAAAGTATCCAGCAAGGGCTTTCAAGGAGCTTCCGAGCTAATGTTAATTTCTGGAGAGCCATTTAAATCTATTCACTAGGGTGAGCACAGATGATGAAAAATTCAGTTTTCTCACTCAGCATTAGGATTTTGGCTGAGGCCTGGAAAAACAGAAGACAATTGCAAACATGAGTAAAACAGACACATGTATTTAATGCAAGTTCCTCAGGACACAGGAGACTTAGTAAAAGAATGAAGGCCAAAATGCACATGAAAACCTGTTACTTTTATGCTAAGTCGACTGAGGAAGTCGATAGTCCTGGAGAAACGTGATCACAAAAATGGTGTGATCTATTGGTAATAAAGTGGAAAGATTCAGCAAGGCTTGTTGGTTTGGCTTCTTATCCGTGTCCCTGATTCTCAGGGGCAAGGAGGCTCCTTTCCTCTGGGTGAAGAGTGGACATTTTGCACACGCGCCTCTTAGGACTGCTCCCGGGGAAGTCCAGCCGGGCTGCATGGCCTGCTTCTGGCAAGGACCAAGGGGAAAGTGAGGGGGACCTTCCTGCCCCTGCTGGTTTATCCAGTGCAAGGGGGGATTTTCTGGGGTAGCATGTGCTGAATCCCATCATGAGACACAAGGAGTCATTTGATAAGCTTTGGTCCAAGTTCCACCTCCCAGTAGTCTCAGGGGGATCTTCAATCCACCTGATGTGTATCTGCCAAGTTTAAGCCGAGGAGAAGAGGCGGCCTTCAGCAAGCGGCACGTGATCTGCACTGACTTTCTGGTTTCGTGAACAGAATTCACCTAGGACACACCCCTGTGCTGAGGGCGCTGCTAAGGACTTTGGTCAGGACAGAGGTGGGTGTGGCTAACGCCATCACAGCCTCATCTGACTCTTGTTTTGTCAGTATGGAGGGCAAATAGGTTTAAAATGACAGAATTATGGTTCACTGAATTAGATCGTTATTCCAATCTAAGATGTTGTTGAACGAGGGGTGTGTGTGTGTGTGTGTGTGTCTGTGTGTGTGTGTGTGTCTGTGTTACAGTACTGCAGATTGAACACAGGGCCTTTTTACTGCCCATCCCTGTTTTTATTTTGCATTTCAAGATAGGGTCTAGCTAAATCACTACATTTCCTAGACTGAGCTCAAATTTGTAACCCTCCTGCCTCAGCCTTTCAAAGTGCTCAGATTGCAGACTTATGCCACCATGCCTGGCAATTTTTTTTTTTAAATTTTGTGATTATACATAAAAGGTCTCTTCCAATGTACTCAATTTCCTTATTATTTCTTGGTATCATTTTCAAAAACATTACCACCTCTGTCATGTCACTGAGCTGTAAAAACATCCATCGCTCTTCTGACTCAATGCACTCCTCTCGGTACATTCGTTCATTTTTCTGGATTAAATTTGTATCCAACTCCCGCGGATTCTGAATTTCCCGACTAGGTATCTCCCAGGAACACTCTAGCTCCATATCCCCTAGGAAATGCCATTTAGCTTGCTGCAGGCTGTTCAGCTTCATCATATTCCCAATTACACCCGTAACTCTGCACTCCAAACCAGTCTTGACCTCGGTAAACACACCAAAACACCACCCCGGTTCCTGCAGCCGGAATGTCAGGGGGTGTCATTTCCAGTTCAGGATCAGGAAGCCCAGGATTCTGGTTCCTGTTTTGCTCCTAAACTTGGGAACAAAATCTTACATAAGTCACTTAGTATTCATGGGCCCATATTATATCACTTGTAAAGTGGGATATTTTAAAAGAAAAGATTAATGTTTAAGATCTGGCCCTACCATTTACAAAGTATGTAACCTTGACCATTTTTTCATTTGTAAATAATGATAATAAGGATGTAAGATGCCTAAGACTTTTGGGGGGACCTTTCAAAAAGGAGATAAAGATCATAAATGCATTGTAAAGTGTAAGGCATTATATAAATGCTGGCTTGCTATTATGATGTGTGAATCTCCAAGTCTTATATTCTTTTTTAAATTTTTGATTGACACACAATATTTGTACATATTTATGAGGTAAAATGTGATGTTTTGATACATGTATACTTTGGGTGGTTATCAGCTCAGGGCAATTAGCATATCCATCAATTTAAACCTTTATCCTTTCTTTATGGTAAGCTGTTTTAAGCTCCCATACCCTGCCTCTGTGGGTTATGAGAAGAGCGATTTCATTATTAGTGTGAGCAGAATATCCTTTCTGGATCCTGCAGACCAGTGGCTATGTTCTAAAACTCAGGAAGTGGGAAAGCCTCTGTTCTTAAAGAAAAACTTCATGAAAAAGCCATAAATCATGATTTACAAGTGACAGGCTACAGTTCAGGCTGGAAGGAGAGAATTCTTGGGTTTCTACTTTCTCTGGCCCCAGCCACAAAGCTTTGTTAGGATCCAGGTCAGTTTGGCACCAGCTCCCCGGGGAGTGATCTGCAGCATCGCTGAAAGTCAGATGTGCAAGGAGCGAGCTTCCTGAGCATGGTGACTCTCTCTATCTGCCCTCCTTCCACCTCCATAAGGCTTTCAAAGAGTGCAGCGATTCCTTTTTTTATTTCCTTAAAGTCTTTCTTTTCATCTCCGGCACGTCTAACTCTTGTCTCATTATAATTTCACTTATTTCTATAAAAGAAACTTGACAGCTACAGAACATTTGAGGGAAGAGTGGAAGGAGGGTGGTATGCGGGGGAGTAAAGAAGCAGGCAGAGAGAGGAAAAAGGGATTCGCACATGGCTAGGCGTCCTCAGAGGACCCCTTTGGTTGACACTTTCAGAAAGGCCTGTGTCTCAACCATATGGTAGCACAGTCCCTTGGCGATATTTTCAGAAGGCACCTAAAGCATTCATAGGAAAGTGGATGAAATCACTGCAGCTCACATAGCAGAGAGGTAGCCTGATTTCTCCCCACAACAACTGAATACTGTACTGAGTTAGTTGTTTTACAGGGTTAGTTAACAAGGACGCAGGCACATCCATCTATATTCACTACAATTTACCATGTATGTTCTTATTGGAGGTAACTAATTTATTCATTCATTTCTCACGTAATTACAGAAAAAGTGAAATGAAAAGGGTTGTGGACAGCAAGTCTGTTTCTCCCTTAGAAGTCCTGGAAGTCCAGCCCTCAGTGCAATGCTATCTGGAGATGGGCCTTTAGGAGGTGATAAGCGCACGAAGGTGGAGAAAGTGGAGTTTTCATGAATGGATTTTGTGCCTTAATAAGAGGACAGAGAGCCTGCTTTCTCTGCTCGTGGCTATGTGAGGATACAATGAGAAGTTAGCATTGTGTAACCTGGAAAACATCCTCACTGGAACCAAACCACGCTGGCTCCCTGATCTCAGACTTCTCTTATAGGGTAGCTCCTTCTAAAAGTGGTTCACCAGTTAAACACTACCAGGTTCTAGGTTGCTTGCATCTCCCTTTGGAGTTGGATTCCAGGTTCTTCTTGCCTCGAACAAAGAATTGGACAAAAGGAGCAAAATATGGTGCCAAAATTTATTTGAAAAAGTAAAAGTGAAGAGTGAGGGCAGAACTGGCTCTGCAGAGTGATCATGGGCTGGGTAAAAGGAGAAAAAGCAATGAAAGGATACCTGGAGAAAGCACGGTGGGCTACCTTGAGGAGAGTCATTATAGCAGGCTCCTCATGGTATCTGCATTCTTACATGTTGTCCACATCTCAGGGAAACCTGTGAGAGCTTCTACAAGTCTTGAGAGGCAGTGCTGGGATCCCATACCTCAGGCTGACATCAGGTCTGGGCATCCTAATGAAAACCTGCTCAGGTTCTCTCCAGAAGTCTACATGCAGGGATTTGGGAATTGTTCTGCCCATGTGTCCAGGATCTTGTAGTTAACAAGTCAAGTCTACCATCCTAGCCAGATTTGCCATGCCCTAATCTCCTATCTCATTCCCAGCTACCAAAGTTGCAAGAGATAAATTTTCTTTTTTATAAGTTACTTGGGCTATGGTATTTTGTCTTCACAGCCTGAATTGATAAAATGAACATATACAGATTTCTGCTTTTTATATAACATCCTCTCTACTGAAGAACTCCTAAAACAGCATATCCCTGAAACCATCTGGGAAAATTAGTTATTTTCTTATGAATATAAGAACCAAGGATGAGAAAAAAGAATTCCAATTTTTACAATAGATCTCATGACTTTAATGAGTTTATAGTCTTCATAATCTCTGTGACCCTATAATTTACAATCTAGCATAGTACTCATTGTAGAGGAGTTTCTTCGTAGGCTTAGTTTGTCATAAATAAAATACAACTGTGTTTTGATCACTATGATTGCCGTGATCTAAAATATGAGATGAAACTTTAAAATAAAACTGTTTATTACTTATTCAGAAAATATTTGCAGTATGGATTAAGAATATACAGGGCTGGGGATTTAGCTCAGTGATTAGAGTGCTTGCCTTGTAAGCACAAGGGCCTGAGTTCGGGCCCCGGCACCACCAAAAAAAAAAAAAAAAAAAAAAAGAATATAATCTAGGTGATTTTGATATAGGAGAAATAGAACTCTAACCTGTTAGATGTCAGATGTGCTAAGTTTGTGTCCCCTGACATTGAAGAATTAATTCTAAAGGACAAAGGAGGTTAAGAATAGGAAAGTTTTTTTGAGGAACAGGAATAGCTCCTGAGAGACAGGAGGATCTCTAGTATTTTGCTACTGAAGTCCTTTGTCAGGAATAATTTCCACAGCAAAGTCATGATGTGGGTATAACGTGGGGCAAACTATAATCAACCAATAAGATTACAAGTATGGCTGTTTAGCTATTATTGATGCAATATGGAAGTGGGGTGTGTAGTAAGGCTATATGGCTAGCATCATTAACCTTGGTTTATCTATGACTTCTAAAACAGGAAAATTGTGGGAATGGGGTGGGTCCAGGTGTTCTGGTTACTCATCCTGTCGTCTGATGCATATCCAGATTTAATGGACTGGGTATGGTACTATTAGAGTATAGTCTCAAATTCTCCTTATCCTTTAGAGAAGTATGCAAGCCTGGCCATTGTGACTTTATCTCGAGGTCTGGCCTTCTTCAGATGCACCTCCTGGCACGATTCAGATGTCTTTATTTTTCACTGACTTCCTTGAGAGCTCAGTCCCTCTCTGATTGTATATTAATTCCTAGCTAAGTTTGTTGCCTATAATAATTTTACTTAGATCATTATCACTAACAGCATTATACAAATGTTCCTTATGTTTAGAAGAAAAGTAGAACTTTTTTTTATGTATATGTGGATGTGTGGTTAAAGGTGGGTACCTACAACTCATAGTTTCTCTGTAACTTGTACTAGCTTCTCTTAAATTACAGAAAGATAAAATCTCTTGATTAAAATAATAAATTTTCCTTTATAACTTTCATTTCCCTAAAGTTGTTACTATCATTTGCTTTGATTAATTTTAGAGTGGGCAAAAGATGGGGTTTTGACAGCTATAAACAAGAAGTTGGCAGTAGTCTTCGCATGTGGGAATAACTATGATAGTATGAATGATGGTTCCCCCACCTCTCTTATACTTAATAGGGGTAATGTGACCCTTTCACGCATTTTTAATTGTTATTCTTTCCAAAAGGAGAAGATTATCCAGGCTCAGGTTTATAACACTTGAAGTCACTTTTTTTTCCCCTAACTTGTCTTTGTGAATCTTATCTGTACTTTCGTCTTCTCAGTTCTTTTAGAATCATAATTGGTGTGATTATCGTCGCTATGAGAATAATTAGCCGTAGCTTTTGACACTCTGATTTGGGAACACAGAATCTCGAGCAGTGCGAACTGAAGAGCTAAACCATTCCTCTTTGAAAAGGGCTATGCCGATTGCTACAGGGTCCTGAGTCTTCTGCAGTTTTCACTTCACGTGTTAGAGGAAGAAATAAAGTACTTCACATTTGCACGGGAGAAACCGAAGGGAACTCTCCTGAGTAGGTGAATTGCCTGTTTTGCCCAATAAATAAAAAGAAGCAAGAGATCAGTAGCACACTGAGAACCAGAGTTTCTTCATTGAGGTATTATGTTTTTTAGAAAACAACTGACTTGTTTTAAAAATTCAGACAAGAAAAGCTATAAACTTGAAAGCAGATTTTAACATTTCCATCACTCGTCCTCCACCTTTCTACCATTAGAATGCTGTAATGTTTGAATGAAATGGGATTTTTGTTCTGAGTATAGATAAATGGCAGAAGCTCTGAAATACCCAGAGGGACAGCATCTTCATTTAGATAAACAGAGGAGCATATATATATATTCTACTGCACTTGATTTTATTGCCAATATTTATTTAGCTTCTTTGTCAGAATTAAAAAAAAAAAAACAAAAAACTATCCAGGAACACTGCAAAGATAAACCATGAAGAAAATATAAAGAGGAAAATACAATTTATCTGAAATCCTTCTTACCAGAGATCATTGAAGTCTGCACTGCTATTAATATCCTTCCATAAGCACATACTATAATATAAATGAGGCCATGTTATATATGACTTATAAACTGTTTTGGCATTCAACAATGAATGATAATTAATAAATAGTAAAATAGTCACTAAAAATAATACTATTTCATTATAATAATACAGCTGATTTCTTTAGCCAATCTTCTGTTTTTGGATACTTAATGATTGATCTTACAAACAATACTTGAGAGAACACATTCAGAGAATGGGAATTTTCTGGTTATCCAGTTAAATTTTGATTATATACTTTTTTCTTCTCTCTCTCTCTCTCTCTCTCTTTTTCTACTGATATTTGGAATCGAACGCATGGACACTACCACTGAGCTACATACCCAGGCCTTTTAATTTTTACTTAGATACAGGGTCTGAGTTGACTGGGCAGGACTTGAATTTATGATCCTCCTTCTTCAGCCTCCTAAGTAGCTGGGATTACAGGCATGCCCCACTGTGCCCTACCAATCATGAATTTTAGAGCTGGATGGAGACATAGAAGATCTAACTCAACAAGGGCACAAGAGCCTAAAACAGTTCTCAAGGTCTTGAAATTAATTGGTGATAGAGACAAAACTATGAAGTTAAGTATATGGTGAACATATTATTATGGCTGGTACTTTGGTGGACAAAAATGTAAATTTCAAGGCAAGAGCCCCAGACTTGCCCATTGGAAGAAAGTAAACTCAAGCAAACTATAAGCCATGTAAAATGTGTTTAATGATTATATGATTATTAAATTGGAAATTTTCACTTGCTACCAGGACATTTACTAAAGCACACAAATTGCTCATCCTGCTCAAACTCTCACTATGTCTGTCTAGCACACATCCTGCTACTAGTTACCAGTCTAAGAATCAAGGTTCTTTACATCATGCCTTTGTTTAAAACTTTTAGCTTCGTAACTACTTCTGAATTTGGAATAATGCCAGATAGAAAATTAGCACATCTTGCTGATTGAGTTTAGATTCCAGTCCATAGAAAAAGGGAAGCAATTATTTTTGTTAAATAGATTATTAATGAATTAGAACTGATTTGCTTTTAGAAGTCGTAAGTGTGAAGGTTATATTCTTTGATTTGGGTAAAGAACGTATCTAGCCAGCACAGACTGATGAGAGAAATGTGGCTCAAGGAAAGAGTGGACGAAAGGACCACGCCTCCAAACTTCCTAGAATCACCTTGGAGTAAAGACAGAAATTTCGAATAAAACTACAGTGAGGATTCCAAGTACTTGACGACTAAGTACTCTTTTGTCTTTTTTCTGAATTACAAAAGTTTAAGAGTGAGAAGAGAGAGAAACAGAGTAAATAGAAAAATAGAGGATTTCAAACTGCTGGATTCAGATTCCATTCTTTCTTAGTAATTTTAATTAACCTATGTATGCGGTAACGCGTGCCCTGACTTTTCGGGAGGATGAAGGTGGGCTAGTATGAGAGTCTTTAGCCGAGTACACAGCTAAAATCACAGTATTTTCTGTAATCCCAAGACTTAACTATTGGCTATTTTATAAATATTCATAATCTATGTTTCATAATTTCTCTTTTTTACTGAAGGTATGACTGCCGCTCACCAATGAACAGGTCACAATGGAGAGGACATAATTTATTACGTACAACATGATATTACGTGCAATATGGTTAGAAATATATCTAGCATATGGTAAGTGCTCAGAATAATGTAGTTGTTTGTAAATTCATTCAGCAAATATCTTTTGGGCACCTGTCCTGGGTCAAATGATCATATATAATATTCTATAGCTACTTATGAATTCGATGTTCTCCTTTACAAACAAATTTCCCCCTTTTTCTCTTTCCTTCTCTTCCTCCTTTTGTCTTGTATGGGACATTGAGTAGAACTTCAAACAGGAACACTGTCCAGGACAAGGACCTTTGTAGCTTCTTCTGACTGTCTGAACTGCTCGTCCCCAGAGCTGTAGGTCTCCATCCCCCTGATGACTTAATTAAGATCCCTGCTTACATATCGCAGCCATGGAGAAGACTTGTCCAACCACCCTACACAGCCACCTACTGCCACCCAGTATTCACAGCACTGTGATTCCTTTGTGTTGTCTGAATTTTTTCTTGTTGTTCTAGAATTGTTGCCAACTGACATATTATACATGTATATGTATATATATACATATATACAAATGCATACATAATTTATTTTGTATGCTTTTATTTTCTTAAGGACTCCTTCCCTTTTTCCACCTAAAGCATAGACTTTGTCTAGTATAGTCAGTGTTGTTTGCCCAATACCCAACACAAAGCATTAAGCAGAAACTCAAAAAGTATCTGCTAAATGCCTGAATGACGTTTCAGGCAAAAAAAAATGACAACCATCTACTATATCTTGTTCTGTGTCATGCAGGAGGCTAAGCACTTTGTAGATTTGTCTCATGAATACTCAGTGTTACTCTATGATAAAGGCTTTATTGACACTTCCAGATTTGAAGACATGACAGTTACGGCACAGCAGAAGAGGAGAGGACCCCTTTCTCTGGTCAGGAGGCAGGAATGAGTTGCCACAGCGGGTGAGCTCTCAGTAAAACCCAAGCCCAAAGAACTCTGGGACATTTGTGTAAGTTTGATTCTGAAGCAAAGAGATCTTTGCCGCATCCCTTGGGACACTTTTGTGTTTGAGCCTACAGACTTCTCTAATGTGATTTGGCTTGAATTACGTACTTGTTAGTCAATTGGAACTTTTACATTTCATCTGGTGCTTTGCCGTGTAAATAACCCTGTCTTACTTGACAAGATTATGCACTAGCCTGACCACATTTTTAAAATTAAACATTACAAAATCATTGAGGTATCTTTAAGGGTACACTGCCTGCGTGGAAAAAAAAAAAAAATTCTCAGCAAAACTTTTGTGGTTCTTCCTGGGTGGTTGAATGTTTTGAGTTTCCAGATTGCTTACCGCATTGGGCGTGTATTTTCTTTTCCATACACTGCTTGGACACAATGCTGAATCATGCCGGAATGGCAAACAGTCAGTTTCACATGAGTACCTCGCTTCTCCTTTTGCCATTAAAAACTCATTAAAACATGTTTAAAATAATCAAAGGTAGGGGAGGATAAGTAAAGGCATAAAGAGAAAAGGAGTGGTAAAACAAACAAAAACTAAACCTGTTTTACAGTTGATCTCAAGATAAAGTATAAACATACTGTGCTTGTCCTATCAATGCAAGCATCCTGCAGTGTCATTGTCCATGAAGAAGTTACCTTTCTAGTGCAGGCACAAAACAAAGCAGCTCTTCAATAGAGTTGGATATTTTACTTTATATAATAATTGGAAGGAAGATTCCTGGTTAAAGAAACTCTCTATCAATATCCATTCCAGTGAAAATTATTTCATGTATATATGTATACATTATAAACAGTTAGTTCTATCTTTCTATTCCTGGATGTAAGACATCTTCGAACATTAACATCCATTTATTTCTTCTAATTATGAGACCGTATTTATGCTTTATACGATTCCTACCAAGATTGTGATCCAGATGAAAAAAGGGATCATGATATGAAAGAAAGAAACAAGTGAAATAAATCAACAGAACTTTGTGGATTAGTAAAGTACTGTAAATTGCTAGAGGACAAACAAACTTGATTTTGCTTTGGTATAATTTACATTTATACCAACAAAGAGATTCTAACAACCAATGTCAAAATATGTAAAGAAGAAGTGTTGAAAATACACAGACATGTATTAGACAGGCTTACCACATACCAGCTGGGCAGAAATTCTAGAACTGAATGGTCAGAATTAATGGAATTTTAGTCAAGTGCTAGAAGTTTATTTGGTGTTTTGTTCTATAATTATTAAAATTTTTTTATTTACTTCATAGTTCCAAAAATAAATAAAACTACAGTTTGTACATGTAACTAAAACTATCATAAATTTCTCAGTTAAAACATAAACTGTATAATGGAGTACTACTCTGCCATAAAGAACGATAAGCTTGAGATATTCCTAGGTAAATGGATGCATCTTGAGACCATACTCTTAAGTGAAATAAATCGGACACACATGTTTAAATACCGCATAGTTTCTCTGGTGTGAGAAACTGAAGTGTAAATAAGGAATAAAATGTATTATATTGGGAAAGGGAAGAAAATGCCCAAATGGGAAAGGGAACAAGGGAGGGGAAAGGAACAGAGGGACAAGAGAAATAAGAAATGGAAGGAAAAAATGGAAACAAAGCTTTTGTAAATAGGGAGGGAGGAGAGGTGAGGGGAGGGGAACGGGAGAAAAAGAAGCAACAAGATACATCATGTACAGGTACAAATCCCCAATGATGAATGTTATCAATATGTACATCGAAAATGTACCATTAAAATAAAATTAAAAAACAAAAAACAAAAAACATAAACTGTTTTCACCACTAGGAATTCTGCCCGCAATTATGGCAAATTATGCACTTTCTTAATTCACTTTCTTTGGTTGTACACTGAAGGTAAGCATTACAAGTCTTTCTCCTTTGACACTCAATAATCCAATACCATGTACTTGCTGTGTACTAGGTCTAAATGAGAGGTAAAGATTGAGGAACATTATAGAGGAAAGAGAAATTCAATGTGAAATAAGGAATCTGTGAATAAAGGAAGATGCAAACATCCCAGGGAACATAATTTGGGGAATGTGGGTCTAAAGATCAATACACATATGAAGTATGTCCTGAAATTTCCTAGATTCTATCATTCCAGACTCATCTCTGTCCATCTCACTATGTCCCTAGAAGAGTGATCATTAACAGAGACCGTGTCACTCTGCAGAAGGATTCTTGGCATTCATAGGTATATTCTAACTACCTGTAGTAAGAGATAATTGCATTTAGTAAACCAAGGTCAGGGGAGCTAGGTGTTCTAAAATACATGGTTTCCCACATGTGACAAGATTTTTCTCTTCTTCCCTAAATGTTTATGGAGCTGAAAATTCATTTGCAATTGGAAACCTAACTCCATTTTACATGTAAACGTATGATTATATGCCTTTAAATTCAGTACATTTTACAAGAATTGATGTTTCTTGTGAAACTTGATCAAGAATTACACTTCATTTTCGAGAAATTGCACTGGCTTTGGTAATTACACTCATGCCACTTAAATAAACAATACCACATGCTTGTATCTGCCAGCATGTAACAATGCTGCATTCCTAATTATTCTACATACACGTAAAAGCACTGGAATACTTCTCTGTCTCTTCTTGTCTACCCACGCATTTGCAGGTAAGAAACGTGTCATTACAAATTTTGTTTTTTTCATTTCATTTCTGCTTTATGTTATAGCTATATTAATCTAGAGAATTATGTAGATAAGCTGTGTGTTCTATTAATTTTATTTCACGATAGTTAATAGGCATTTCAAAACATTTGTTACCATGAAGGAGTTATGGAGCACAGTAGAATTGAAAACCTCCATTCTAGAATAGTTACTGCCCATCAGCCTATCACAATATCTTCCTCCCATTAGGTCCCTCAACTTCAAAAATAAATGTAATTGATTCTACTCAGAAATCCCATATCAAATGCAGTCTCTTACTCCCCACTTAACCTAGTCCATCTCTTAACTGCAGCTCCAGCTTGCTGTTTCCTACTTAGGCCCAGACCTCTCGGTGAATCTTCAGTATGTCCTTTTCTCTTTTCGGTTTCTATCTCAGTCCTAACAGGGCTGAGCTCAGACTCTTGTGTTTTCCATCTTTTGTGCTGACAATGATGGCTCTCTTGGAGGCTGACTCACAATTCTTAAAGATAGAGGAACAGAGTGAGTAGTGTGGCTTGTGCTGAAACAACTCCGTAGCGAGAATTGATACAGTCCTTATGATGGCAGTCAAGAGCCAAAGTTAACAATTCTCAGACTCTGGTTCCTAAAGTTTGGTGAGCATTCTGAATATGTCACTGGACACTTAGTTTAAAACAGATGTCGTTGTTTCCAGTCTATGTCTAGCCCACCTTCCTTTTGCATACATTATTCTGTGTATTAAACCCCAAATTCCTGGATGCAAGGTTCAGACTAACTAATAATATCACACTCCGTTGCCCTTAGAGATTTAAGCTCTTTTAAAAGTAAATTGAAAATCTTGAGGCTTAATTGGCATCAGGGCCACCTAACTCAAAAGCTAAACAGATTTCTTCAAAATATACTGTTCTCTTGTCTTCTACTCTGGTTCATAATTATCAGCTCTCATTTCTTTTTAAATTAGTATATGTTTGCAGTACACATGTTTCCACTCCTTGTGTGGACTTGATACATGCACATAACACATCTTAATTCCTTTTTTCACCCCTTTCCCCATCCTTCCCCCCTGCCTCCATCTCTTGTTCCCTTCCTTTTTGAGAAACATCTGTCTCTCTACTTCCTATTATATACTTTTTATTTGGTTCTTACTTTATATTTTGTGTTTCTCATATAAGGAAACCATGCAGTATTCAAGCTTGTGTATCTAACATATTTCACTTAATATTATGGTCTCAAGCTGCATCTATTTTCCTATGAATAATGGAAATTTATTTTTATGTCATAGTAGTAGTATATCATGTGTAAATATCCTATTTTCTTTATGCATATGTTGATGGATATATTGACTTCTTCCAAGATTAAATTATTATGAATTGTATTTTATGTAGCACTGAAAATGATGTTTTTAACTCTTTGGGGAAAATACCTAGAAGGTGAATAGCTGAATTAAATAGAATTTTTAGTTTTAGTTTTTTGAGGAATCCCCATGTTGATTTCCATAGCAATTTTACTAGTTTACATTCACACCAACAATGTAGATGCATTCCTTTACTCTCCTGCAGCCTTACAAACATTTGCTATTATTTGATTTCGTGATGGCCATTCTTTCTAGAGTAAGGTGGAAGCTCAGTGTTATTTTAATTTACATTTTTCTAAGAGCCAGAAATGTTGAGCAATGTATCATCATGTACTTAGTGGTCATTTTCATTTCATCTTCAATGAAGTTTTATTCATTTCATTTGCCCATTTTTTGATTGGGTCTTTTATTTTGGGAAGTCTAATTTTTTTGAGTTCTTCATATATTTTAGATATGAATCCTCTGTCTGAGAAATCACTGGCAAATTTTTCCCCCATTTTATAGATTGCCTTTTCACTCTATTGGTTGTTTCTTTTTCTGGGAAAAAGTTTTTAATTTAATATGATTCTATTTGTTGATTCTTGGAACTACTTCTTGAGCCAGCACGGTTCTACTCAGAAAAGCCTTGCCTACATCTACGACTTCTAGAGTTTTACCAATAAAGGAAAATAATTTTAAACCTAGACTTCCATACCTAGCAAAGCTATCAATCCACTGGTGGTAGACGAAAAAGATGTATTCTGATTTCAGGAATCTCTGCTTGCCTCCCATGTATTTTTGTCAGAAACAATTCTTATATAAAAAGTAAGGAAGATAACTAGGATAAAGAAAAATATGTGCTTCAGAAGTCAGGAATTCAATAAGACACTAGGTGACGTGAATTTTTGTATCACCCCGTCTTAGTGACTTTTCTCATTGCTGAGACAAAATACCCAACATCTAAAGTTAAAGGAGGAAAAGTTTTATTTGGTTCATAGTTTGTAGATGCTTCAGTTCATAGTTGACTGGCTCTAAGGCAGGGTTGCATGGCAGAGGGGCTTCTCAGAGGAGAAACAGTTCATGGAGGGCAAAAAGCAGGAAGGCAGCAAAGCAGCAAGAAAGCAGCAGTAGGTGACAAGCAATTAGCAGTGACCCTCTTCCTGTCCCTTATATTTTATCCAGACTAACTAATTTTAGGGTGGGTAGCACTCACACCCAGGGTGGGGCATCCTTAATCAGTCCCAGCATCACATCCTTGATTCTAGCAGCACACACCCTAGATCCAGCTACCTCTAGAAAGCCACACTTATGGCTGCATGAGGCTTTGGGGAGACATCTAGACACAAGCCGTAACACCCTCCCATAATGTCCCAGAAAAAAGACTATGTAGCACCATGATAGAGCAACCATGTGGAATGGATTAGGAAGTTGAATTGTTTTATATGGGAAAATTTCAGAAAGCAATGATAAAAACAAAATAAAAAACAAAGCTTATATTTTACATTTTACAGTGTGGAAATTTCATTAAAAGCTGTTTTACAAAACCATTGAAATAAATGAAAGTTTTAGAACCATAGAAATATAACCTAAGCAAATGCAAAATGAAATTATTTACTACAGTAAGAATTATATAAGTAGTATAATAAAAGAATACAAGAATAAAGTTAGTAAGGTCCTAGATTTGATCTCCAGTGCAGAATGAAAGGAAGAAAGAAAGAAAAAGAAAGGCAGAGAGAGGAAGGAAGGAAGTAGGGAGGGAAGGAAGGAAGGAAGAAAGGAAGGAAAGAAACTGAATTGGGAATATAGTGCAGCGGGGGAATATTTGGTTTTCATGTACAAGGCCTTGGGGTCAATCCCCAGTACCAGTGGAAAAAAAGAATAAAACAGGACACCTTATTTTGAATATTCACTGCTAAAATGAGAAAATAAAATAATTATTAAATATTGATTATGACAAATTAACCCACACATCACTTCATCTACTAATATTTTTTTAGAAAATATTTAAAAGAGTTAACAGGTATTTGGGGAATTGAAAGAAAGATTGGCATCTCCAGCAACCCCCAAAAAAGAGAATAAAGAATGAGGGAGTAGAAACAAGAGACCAATTTTTTTTACAATAACATTTTAGTGCTAAATGACATTTTAATATTTCTGTAACATTACATTTACCTGAGTTATTGCAAAGTTTAAAATGCATTAAATTAACAAAAAAGGTAACTTGGTAGAGAAGAGAAAGGACAAGTCTAAATGTCTCCAGAAGGTAGATTCTCAACTCTTAGTCTTTCAGAATCTAAATGACATCTCAATCTTTGTTGCACTGGTAGATTTCTCAAGGTAATGGAGTGTAGGGTCTAATGGTCTGCAGAACTTAGTTTAGAATACTTGTGTTTAACAGTCATAATGGAGAACTTTCATAGTAAGATTTACGAAGGTATATTGTGACAAGTGGTGAATATTTAGATGTTTACTTGTATGGGTCCTAAATCATTATTTATTTATAGAAAAATAGCATTGTACTCTAAAATAGGATATGTAATCTATTGTGTTTAACTTTTAAAATTATACCCAAAGGTATATTTCTTCTTGTTTGTGGAGAGATTCTCCTTATTAGAAAAAAAAAAAGCAAAACTATTACTATATACTCAATATCAAATACATATAATTGTGCATCGGTTTCTCAATGTTCTTGGAATAGAGATTCCAAAGCAGAATGGGTTCAAGTTCTCACATAATCTGGCCTATTGTTACTTTCCTGGTTTCATCTTGTGTTACTCTTTCTCTCCCTCTAAGCCAGCAATACCCTTTTCACTTTAGAGGGGTGTGTTTCATCTGCTCTTTAATCTGAGTTATTGTTTCCTTCCTCTAATTAATTAATCCTTACACATCCGTTTATTTCTTTAATCAGTTTTAACATTATTTTCACAGAAGAGCTCCTAGGCCAACTTCCCCCTCCCACCGCCCTAGATCACGTCTGTTGGCTACACATGCCTAGAACACCCCGTTGTTTTTTTCAAAACACTTGACAAAAGGTATCATAACACATTTCTGTAATTATTTGGTTAATACTTTTGAGGTCAACACATTACAACTCACAGCCAAGAATGTATCTATTTTGTTCCATCATTACTTTCTTAGAATGTAGTGCCACAAATGGTATGTAGAAATAGGTTTTAGATAATATTTCATGAATGGATAAATGAAAATCTAGCTGTATATTTGAAATATGTAGAATAAGATAAATCTGAACAAAAATTTTTTTAAATTATTTCACTATGTGGAAGGATTATCCCTACAACATATATCTGATTAAAAAGAAAGACAATCATAGATTCAAAATAATAAAATAAATGATTTAATTGTTTTATTTCCTAATGAGGAATAATATTTAATCTTCATATTCAATAACACAAAATAAGCATTTGCAATATAGTTGCACTTTTGAAATAGTAAAAGTACTTCTTATTAATGCAGTTAGCTGTCTTTTTGGTCTATCTTGAACCAAAATTCAAAAAGAAGGTAATAATGGGATTCCATTTAGAGTAGTTTTAAAGAATATAATAGAAAGCGATTAACCCTTTGTGCAATGTTGCAACTGATAGGTGACATTTTAATAATATTTCTTCCCATAAAAAACAAAAACCTGTAAGGGAAGTCTCTTAAGAGTTCGTTCTGAAAATGCACAGCAATTTGTCACAGAGGTTTAAAAATTACTCTGAAATAAATTGGGTTTATAGCTTTTGTTACATGGCGTGCAGTCAAGTCCATTATTATGAACTTTTTCAGTTTCATTTTCTTAGAATGATACCACTGCGAAAAACTACAAAGCAAGGAAGGTAAGAGGAGAAAGATTGTGGACGTGTATGAATATCCATTTAAAAACTACCAGATTACAATTTTTATTTATATGATCATATTCTATTACTTAACTGAGAGCATATTATGTAATTAAAAAGCAAAAATTTTTAGTAGAAAAGTCCTTTCTCAAATGTCAATTGTATATATTTGGTCAATATACATTTTTAACCTAAGCTTTAGTATTCTTATCAGTAACACTGAGAGATGGCCCACCTTGTGGCGGGGTGTGTGTGTGTAGATTAAATTATACTCTTAAGTACTGGATACACAAGCAAGGAAAATATTTTAGGAAATTTTGAAATTTTAGATGTATTTCAAATGGGAAGGCTCAGGAATAAGAGTTACAAAGCCTCTTCGAGTCCTCCAAGTGCTATAATTTTATAACATCCTTTTCTCCGTGTTTAAGGATATCTTCAGAAGGTCAAGTATAAGAAATAAGGCATTTCTTAATTAGCCACAATTTAAATTCAGTAGTAAACCCAACAGATTATGCATTTTGTTCCACAAGCTGTATTTTAGTGAAAGATGCACCTTACCCAATTTTCAGGTTTTCTTGGATGCCGTTTTGAAAGCTGTTTTAAAGCTGTGGTCAATAACAGAAGAAATGGTTTGTCACCAACTGTGCTCAATAGCCATCGGCCATTAAAATTCTCCTGAGAAAGTCTCCTTTGGTGTATAAGGTAATACATTTGTCAGACTGACGGATATAGATATAATTTATAGATTTCTAAGGACGCAAACAAGGAACATGCATAAATATAGATCTCTGTGGAAAGAAGACTATACAAGAACCAATGAGCAAATGTATTTCCAATAGATTCTTGTAATATTCTGATGTCTTCTTTGCCACATTTAATTTGACAAAAGATTTTAGCTTTTAGAGTTAATCCTTCTCATTGACTTCTAAAATTAACGTCAACTTGGAAGAGGCAAAGGCATGATAAACAGCATCTGTTTCACAAAGCTGTTTGGTGGATGAAAACTTGAAAAAGTATAAGGCTAGGGACTCTCTAAATAGATACATTCACACACAAATACATACACACACACACACATACACACACACACACAAAATCATACCAATTTTAAGGCTCATTAATCCCCAAATCTGTTTCATCTCAGCCACTACCCAAAAAAGGAAAGTTTTCTTAGTTGTCATTTGTCAAAGTTCATTTTAGCATTTGATAATTGATTGGATGTAAATGTATAAATATAGATATGAAATCATCAGTCAGGTCAATTGGAAAACTTTAATCTGACCTGGGTGAGAGAGGACCTGGGAAATAATCAAGACATATTTGTCTTCCAAAAGCAAAGTGCAGATGAGGTATATCTCTACATCACTTAAAGGAAAACAATTTTTGAAACTATCTCTCTTTTAGTATCTTGAAAAGTCAGATGAAAGTCAACATTTTAAGTCCTCGGTTTTGAAAATAATTGTTTTGAATTTGTTTTCATTGTGTATGTGTTTGTGAGACACATACTGGCAGAAATCCAAAACTATTACTTGCACTATTGATTGAAGCAAAAGGGGGAAGTATCCAAAGTGAATCACTTTGAATGTTTCATTCTGTTATTATTTGTGTTAGCATACAAATATACTAGGTACCACTTCATCTTTTCTATTCATCATTATAACTTAGCACCATTATATCAATGTTCCCAAATAATACTATGGAAGGAAGGAAACAAGGAAGGAAGAGAGGCAGGAAGGAGAATAATGAATCAGTGAAACAGAATTGCTTGGAAGTGAAGCAGTTTTGCAAGCAAATATTCTTAAGTGTTAATTGTTATTCTGTATTAATTCAGTGTCAATTAAATGGAAATAATGATTTGGGTGTGTTTTGCTTTCTAATTAGAGGGAAACATTTTGGGGCATTGGCTTTCCAGTTACTGAATTTTCTTCCTCTACTTTTATTATACCCCCAAGCCCCATAAAATAACAATGGCAAAGAGATTCAGTAATTTAGGAGGTTAAAATTTTGGAATGACTTGCTTCATGAAGAATTAGAAAAAAAAAAAGGGAACATGTATCAAGGTTTTTATGGATAAGAAAAATTATATGTGGTGTGAGATGATAAAAATTAGCAATAAAGGCAAGTTTCAGTATTACAGACAGTGAAAGATCTTGGAAAGGTCCTCAAGAGTCATTACCTCTTCCTGAAAGACAGAATTTCATCAAAATTGTGCCACCAAAGAAAAGAAGACTAACACATCCTTCCGTAAAATCTAAAGCACTTTACAGCTCAGTTGGGAAGTCAGTTTTTCAAAATGTAATATTTTAAGAAAGAAAAATAATAAGTACTTGAATTTTGCTAATTTTTGCATGCCCTAGCATAAACGCTCATCTAAAGGAGGGCAGGTGACTGGATTGTGGCTATTACAATTGAAAAATGAAACATGTTCAGCTATTGGATTTTTAGCAATTTAATATTTTTCAATATTCAAGTTCAATAAAATTCTGAACCAGACAATTACCATGGAATTTTAGAAATGACTATCTTTAAAATGAAAAGCTTTCTACTCCTCAGATAGAGTCACAGGCCAGATTGAACTTCCCACCAGAAGCAACTAAAAAGCAAACAAAGAACAAGAAAATTATTTTAAGGAATTCTGATGTCAGATGATAAAAGACGATGACTCATGAGAGACAAGAAAGAAGTAAGCCCTCAGATTCCTCAGCTGGTTACCAAGTGAGAGTTTTCAGGCCAGGACACAAGAAGGAGAATGATGTCAGGTACAGGCCTCAGGAGATACACAGTGGGGATTGTGGTTACATCTAACTCTGAAATTCACAGGGTGGGATAAGAGAGCTACAACCAGAAGGAGATCTGTGGAGTGTGCAGACGATCCGTGCAAGCCTTCAGCTTAATATTGATCAGTACATGTGTGCGAGAACGTGAACTGAGGGTCAGAAATGTACTAGAAAGAAGTATTAGAAGGCAAAAAGATCTCTGGGACTCATGGCTGACAATAATTCCTACTCTTACCAGTAAGAAACTTCATAATGTATCAGGTATCACTTGGAAAAGTTTGCCTCAGAAATGGGGCAAAATTGAGTGAAATAAATCAGACTCACAAGCTTGAATACTGTATGGTATCCCTCATTTGAGTGAGGCAAAATACAAACAAAAGAAAATGGCTAACAATGGATACAAAAAGGCAAAAGGTCAGGTCTAAGCTAATCGGCAAAGAGCCCAAGGGAACAAGAAGAGGGCAAAGGAGGAGGGGAATGGGAAGCCAGAGGAATAATGACATCCTATAAACAAGAACCCAAACTTAAAACAGTAAGAGGTACACTAGGAACTACAGTAACTTTATGTAATTGTAACTTAATGCTGTGTCTATGTGGTTGTTCACACTGTTCATTGTCATAAGCAAAAGGTGCAAAATATTATGGTCTGTAAACTCGTATAATGGCCTGTAAGTTTGTGTAATTTTGGATAAATTCGAATAAAAATCTAAAAAAATAAAATAAAATTAACCCTCAACTCTAGTCCTCGGACCCTGTTGATGAACTTGAAAAAGCAGGACCTGCAAAAATTAATTTCCCAGTGACTCAGTGGAATACCACAAGAATGCTTAGGGATATTTACAGGAATGGAAAAAATATTGAAACCATAATGAATAAAATCCAATAATGTACTAGACATGCAAAGAAGCATAAAATACTTCTCATAACTAGCATAAATACAGTCTATCAAAACCAACTCAGAAATAGCACGAGTCACGTTCATACAGTTATTATAACTGCATTTAATATGGTCAAGAAGCCAGGAAAATATTTAAGGATGTTAGATACAGACACGCAGGATAAGCAAAGAAAACATTCAATTTTGTCTCTCTGAAATGAAAGCTACAATATCTGAGATGAAAAATACACAGGAAGAAGTAACATTATATTAGATGCTGTCACAGATAAGATTAGTAAACTTGAAGATATAACAATAATAAATAATATAAAACTAAGTATCTAAATAGACTAAAAATAGAAATACTATATCCTGAAATATGAGACTACTTCAGGCAGCATAATTGTGTTCTATTAAAGAAAAGGGGTCCCAGGAGAAGTACTTTTAAAAATAACACTCCAGCTGCACATGGTGGCACACACCTGTAATCCCAGCACTCGGAAGGCTGAGGCAGGAGGATCACTGTGATTTCTAGGCCAGCCTGGGTTACATAGTGAGTTCAAGGCCATCCTAAAGTACATAGTGAGACCTTGTCTCAAAACAAAGCAAAATAATAATAATGTCCCAAATTTCCAAATTTCATAAAAACAATGATCTCACAGTTTCAAAATCTGAATGAACAAAATAACATGATATAACAATAACAAAATGGCAATAAGAGTGACAGCAGACTTCTCCACTCAAACATTGCATGCGAGAAAGAGTAGCGACAAATTCAAAATATTGAAATTATTAAACAAACAAACAAAAAGAACCTGTCATCTTAGATTTCTAGAACTGGCAAAACACATTCAGAAATAAAAGCAAAAAAAAAAATGTATTTCTTACACACAGAAAGCCTGAAAGAATTCAGCACCATCAGTAATACATTTTGAGAAAGGTTACAAGTAGAAGAAAAAGTACGTGGTATGAAAATATAAATCTAGCCAGATGTGGTGGTGCATGCCTCTAATCCCAGCACTCTGAGGTAAGAGGATTGTGAGTTTGAGCCCAGCCTAGGAAATTAGCAACTTCATAAAATCTTATCTCAAAAAAAAAAAAAAATGTTACAAGGAGGGTGCTGCGAATATATCTCCGTATAAAGCTCCTGCGTTCAATCTCCAGTATCACATACACACACAAAAGACAGCTCTATAGAAGGAATGAAGTGCAATGGAATTGGTTTTTGTAAATGTAAGTGGTTGCATTTATGATTACCTAATTGCCTTAAAAGGGAATATAGAAAAAGGATGAGAAGGCAAATACAGACTGGGAGAAGATATTTGGGGAAAGAACTGAACATAAATGTCACGAAGAAGATATGCAGATGGAAATTAAACATAAGGAAATATACCCATCATCATCTGTCATTAAGAAATTACTAGTAACACAGTGACTACTTACTAATCATATCAATCAGAATGGCAAAAGCCATAATACTGGCAACAATGACTGCTGCCCAGAACGGGGATCAATATGAATTCGCCTGTTTACTGCTGGTGGGAAAGGAAAGCATACAGCCATTTTGGAAAACAATTTGGCAGTTTCTCTCACAACTAAATGTAGTGTACTCTTACCATATAATCTTGACATTTACCCAAAATATTGAAAATGTATGTATACATAGAACCCTGCACACAGATGTCGATAGTACCTGTATTCACAATTTTTAAAACTTGGAAGCAACAATGATAATTTTCCTTAGGAAAAATGGACAAATTGTGGTACAATCAGAAAATGTATTATTCAGTCTAAAAAACAAATAAGTTATCAAGCCATGGAAAGACATGGAAGGATTTTAAACACATATTACTAATGAGAAAAAAGCTAATTGGAAAATGATACATGTTATATAATTCGAACTATATAACATTCTGGAAAAGGCAGAATTATGGAGTTAGCAAAAAGATTGGTGGTGGCTGGGGGTTAGTCAGGGAAGCAAAAATAAATGAGAACAGAATAAAGGATGTTTTTTAGGATGGTGAACGTATTCTGTATGATACTACGACGGTGAACACATGTCATTGTACATTCTTCAAATCCATAGAAAATACAACAGCAGGGGTGAACTTTAATGAATAATTATGATGTGTACTGGTACCTCAGTTCATGAATTTAATTCGTTCTATGATTCTGGAAAAGATGGCCACATTTGTGTTTGTGTGGGAAAGATGCCCACGGCCATGTTTGTTGCCCAAGCAGAGTTTGCAAACAAAAGTAAAATTTTATCAAATGCTTCTGTTTGTGAACCAAACTGTTTGAAAATAAAAGCACTTGTGAACTGAGGTACCACTGTGTATACATACACATATACATACGCAGTACATATTTTTATACACTAAATAGGGGCTTTCTTTTCAGTGGCCGCCCCTCGTCTCCTTTGCATTTTATTGGAGGTGGACAAAGGTAGCTGGCTTGGTTTGAGCAACTGGTTCCCTCTGTTCTCTGCTGGGCTGCTCTCCTTCTTGGTAACTGTTTCCCACAGGGAAGTTTTAACTTCTTTTAGTCAGTATTAGCCAGAAAGCCTAATGAAGCCTTTATTCTCTCTTTTTTTTTTTA
Organism: Hystrix cristata; assembly: GCA_004026905.1. Taxonomy (NCBI): domain Eukaryota; kingdom Metazoa; phylum Chordata; class Mammalia; order Rodentia; family Hystricidae; genus Hystrix; species Hystrix cristata. Next base: position 9,556 of record PVJO010008417.1, on the reverse strand, counting down.
CCCTGTCCATAGACTGCTTTCACCTATACCATGTGCTCTTTATATCAGTAAATTATTTCATATTAAAAATTTAGAAATATTTTGTTGTGCACATGTACCACAGCTAGTGCATTCACTGTTAGAACTCAGCACCATTTTCTTAGTCCAAAGATTTAAGGATCCTTGTCCTAGGTTATGCCAACACTGAGGCAGGGTTTGAACCAAGCGGTGGGATGTCAGTTACAATTGATGACCCTACACTGACACATCATTAGTTCACTTAGTATTCACTGCTAATTAAAGAGACCAAAACCTTAGTAAGATCTTAGAAGAATCTTAGGGAAGGAAAATACAAGGCAGGATATTCGTAAGGTTTTCATGGCAGGAAGGATTCTGGTAAAAGGGGTCTAAAGGAGACTGGATGAGGTGATAGGGTGAGTATAGTTAATGATGTAATAGTATAGAACTGATTGAAAAAGACAGGTGGGGTTTTAAGGAAGTCTTAAGAGTAAAAAACACTTTGATTATCTTAGTTGAGAAATCTGTTGTGGGACTAAATGGGTTTTGGGGAAACAGTGTTACTTACCACCTTGTTTATTTGAGTAACATTTCTTGAAATACTAAAGACATATTAATAAATGAAGTTGGGTAGCATATCATGTTAATATTCATGGTACCTTTATAGTTGCAGATGGTTTTTGGTGGTAAGAAAGTTTAAGTAATAGAAAGGATAATCTAAGAAACAAGAGTATTCTGTACCAATTGTATATAGGTCAAAGGAAAAGAGAAAATTAGGATGATAGGTGAGTTGCTATTTTAAATCACTCAGTGAATTTTAATGCAAGAATTACACTTTGAATGTACTTAGGGTTCACAATAATCAGTGAGGACCAATGTTGTTGACTTTGTTGAACAAAATTGTGGGAGGCCATCATTTTGGACTGAGGTCCTGCGCAGACCAGACCCCAACATGCCATACCAGACCATAATAGAGTCACTCACAGCAAACGCCACACCAAATGAAACTTGAAGGAACTATATAGATCCTAAAGCAGAAACAGGAGATTCCAGTCTACCCAAGTCAGCAAATAAGGAAGTCCCTCTGCTTACACCTCTATAAAATATAGTAACTGGGCATTAACCAGGATTTTGTAACTCATTGTTTGATGTCCTTCTTCCTCCCTTGCAATGGACATTTCTGCAGCTCCTCAATGGCAGCTGGTACCAAGCAAGAGCTGTGAATTTCCTACTGAGGTCAAAAGTCCATTATAGGATTCTGACAAGGTGATGTCAAAGCCCATTGCTTTGGTCAATCTCTTAAAACTGACAGGCTGACTAAAAGAGGGAAGTTGTTAAACCAAAATAAATCTAGCCCGAGGAAGCCTTTCTAGGTGTCCTTACCTATTGAACTGCAATTCAACTTAGTACTTAAACTAAAATGCTAACTTAGGAATTTGCCTTTGTGACAAGTAGCTGAGTCTTAGCCAACCACAAGCAGCCAACCATTCAGACCTTATTCAGATAAGACAAAGATCTAGCTATAAACAGATTTGTTGTAATTTTGTCCTTTAACAAGTCAAATGTTATTAAGTTTAGATAACTATTAGCCTCAGAATTTTGTGTTTTCCTAATTATTGTTGTGAAAAAATCATTTTGTAAACAAACAAGGTATGTGTGAAAATTGGGACACATTACATTCAACTTCATTGTACTGATTATATTGATTATATTATTTCTGTAGTGTTTGTATCATGCAAAGCAAAATTGTTAGATGTTCAGCAAGGCAGGCACCTTTAGCAGCACATGCTACACTTGTTACTGTGCCTTAAAAGTTGGTCTTCATTTTGTTTCAGTTAAAACTCCTTGGACAAACTTAGGAACCAGCCAGTGTTCCTGAGTTACTCTGACTCATTCTTTTCAGCACATAATCTTTGCTCATTACATAAATAAAACATGCTTTCCGTGGAAGCATTCATGTCTATCTTTCCCTTGCAAACATGCGGTCTATGACCAAGTGTTGTCAGGCGTGTTCTCAACCCTGCATATGCTTTTATTTATAAATAGACCACCCAATACAATCAACATGGTTTCCTAGCATGGGGACAACATTGCTTTGCTAATAACCCCAGTGATCTACTTATTTGCTACAATTAATAAACCTCTCTCTACTCTTTCATAACCTAATTGTGCTTATTGGTATCGTACTCACCATTTTGTAAGCACATTACATCTCATGGCAAAATCTCTCTCTTTTTTTTCCCTATGCCTATGTTATTTTTCCTATACAAACTAATTTAAGGTCTTGTATCAAATTATCTATGCACATCACTTTCATTCCTTTAGATTTTGTATTTCTTGAGATAGCAAAGAAAACTTCACCAGATATAGTTTATACTTAAATAGGCAAGGAAGACTTTATTCAAAACTACTGCAATAAGGGATAGGAATTGAACTCAACTCTACCTAGCAAACCAAAAGGCTGAAGGCCATGAGTGTGTGTGTGTGTGTGTGTGTGTGTGTGTGTTTGTATGTGTGCGTTTGTGTGTGTATGGTACTGGGAAATGAGTCCATGCTAGGAAAGTGTTCCACAGTGAGCTACATAACCCGTTCCCTAACACTGTTCCTTTTTAAAACTTTGTATTTTTGAGTCAAGGTCTCACTGAATTGCTTAAGGTATGCTTCATTGTTGGCCAGTGTGATGAGGTATCTGTGTTTGCTAATTGTTACTTATGAAAGTGGGCGCCTATCCTCAGACATACAAGGAGATGGAGGCACTATTTCCATCAGTTATTACATTGCGAAGAGATAGCTTCCAAATCTTTGAGAAAGATGGTCTTAGGTCAAAAAACGAAAGAGGCTGGGAGAATATTCACGTCTCAAAAAGGCAGAGAACAAAGTATAGCTGAGCTTTTCCATGGAAGTGTTCTTTAAAAATGGAAGATCGAGGACATACAGTCATGAAAACATCTGCCTCAAATTAGTCCATCTTGAAGAATGTTGGTGAAGGGCTGAGACATTTGTTTTTACCATTACTTGCTCCTCTTTGTAAAAGTCAATGCCGCCTGCATACTTAGTGTTGATAGGTAGATTGATAGATAGATAAATTGATACAGATATACACATGGATTATACATTGCTATAAATCCCCAAACTTATCTTACAAAAGCCAGACAGGATGATTTCTGAGCAATGCATTTGTGCTAAGAAAAAGTTATTTTAGATATTTAAAGATATTTTTTAAAAAATCAGAGCACAGGCTTTAATCCTACCAGTTTTTCCTTAGATCTTCAAAGACTCAATAGTTGCTGAAAGTTTAAATCAGCTTGAAAGCTAAACATCTTCAAGGGTTTGGGTCACTCATGTACTATCCCCCAGCCCAGTACACTTTATACAACAAAATTGCACTTTTCTTTCTTGAACTAGAAATGATATTTTCAGTTGGTTATACATAAGAAGAGTCAGTCTACCCTTTTTCAGAATGAGGGCATTGCAACAAGTTCTTTGGAAGAAAAAAAAAAAGGAATATTTGCCCGGTTCTCTTCTCTGAATTGCATCACCTTCCCTAATCAGTGAATTCCAACCATTAAAAAGTCTTGCCATATGAACTCAATAATTGTATGTTAAAAATGATTTCCAAATTTATACGAATCCCTCCTGACCATTCTGCTCATCAAGTATTTTGTGCATGTGTGAGAAAGATAAGTCAATACTATTTTAAAGATCAAATTTGTTGAAGTTTTAAAAGAAATTTCTACCTATAAGATTTACATAAAAAATGAATCATGCAAACTAACTCGTTTGCAATATTTGTAACACAAAGATTTCTGTCAAAAAAAAAAAAAAAAACAGCTGGAAATAACACGCTGTTTGCAATGTAATTGTTACTATTCACTAAAGCAGAAAAGGCAAATGCAGAGAACTTAAAGGCTGACAGCCCAGTCATTTAAAACTACAGGTTGTCTTAGGCATGACAATGGTTTTGAAATTCAGCTCAACCCATGCCGAGAAGTTGCTAGCTCTAGATACTGGAGAATATTTAACACTTTCATTGAATAAGTTATTTTCTTTCTTTTTTTCCACAGGACTTTTCAACTAGCCAAGGAAATCAGAGTCACTTTTTTTATAGTTTATGAAATATTCAAATGGGCACTTGTCTTTCCGAAGAGCTTTTGGAATCTGAATTTTTAATGAGGGCATTTGTTTAAATGTGTATAACCAACAGAGATTTAAAACCCACAAACAAGGTGTTTTTCCTGCTGGGGGAAAAGTAACTGAAATACACAGCTATATATTTGCTGTGTATAATTGTTAAGAGATCTATATATTTGTGTAAGCTTTTCTTTTATCATTCTTTAAAAACAATCCAATCTCCATTCTGAAGGTGAGATTGCCATCTTTGTGGGAATAACCTAAGTGATCTTGTTCCTCTCTGCTCCTTTTTGTGTGTATCATTCACCACTAAAAAATACCATTTCTTTGATTGAACCTTAGATGGTTGCTGTGCATGATGGGGTCTTGGATGAGTTTTTAGGTTCTTGTGTGTGAGGAAGAACTAGACACAGCACATGATGGTAAGGAAGAAGTAGCAAGGTTTATTGAAGTTTAATTAGGCTATGATATCCTCAGAGTGAGGGGGCTCACATCCATGAGAAGGAAAATGGTATGAGTGCTGAATGCGTTAGATATGAGTTTATAATGCTGGGCTGGGTCTAGGGCACTTTCCATTGGGTGCTTCAGAGCGTGATTGACAGCATGATTGGCAGGGTGGTGAGACATGTCAGTTATATCTACCACATGTCCTTTCCCATGATTCACTCTGTTATAATTGGACGTATGAGATGCAGTCCATATGCCTGGACTTTCAATGAGCTCCAAGCGAACAAAGGTATGTCATGCAGGAGGATCAGGCAGGCATGCTTATCTCCACCTCCTTGTAGGAGGACTTGGGACAAAGATCAAGGGGTTGGTCATGGGATATTGTGCAGGCTCAGGTGAATAGAGGAGAGTGGTTCATCAACCCCAATTGTACAAGCTGTATTATGACTCTATTTTTTTTGACTAGGCCTTCAGTTTCAATAGGCCTTCAGTTTGGCCCCGACCTTTCATGACCTGCATAAGCTTACTTCTAGCAAGAGTCTTCCTTAGTCAGTTTAGTCAGTTTAGAGAGAGTCCCTTCACAAATGACACTGAATTACCTTCAATATCTGATCTGATTCCTCATTCCTCATCATCCTTCAGGTATGCCTGCAGCGAGAATCCTATCAGGCTTTTTGGGAAGGACTGTATAGTTGTTTATGTCTCCTATTGGTATTTTGCCCTCTACCAACCAGTCCCATCCTTCTTGGCTGTAACCCCCCAACTTGTTCTTATATTTAGAATTGAGCCCAGTTCTGTACTTAGATCTCTTTTTCCCTATTGCACTAGTTCCTGAATGAAATCTGCTTTTATTACCCTGGACATCCACACTGATTGCATGACCTTGAGTGACTTTGGATCTTCGATGTCCTTACTTGTATTGCACTTGCCACAGGGAGCCTCCCAAAGAACATCTGAGTGTTGGCTAGGCAGTCTTTTTCTCTCATCTTTTTGAGTTTGAGGCCTGATCACACATCTGTAAGTGTTGAAAGTAAAGTAAACCACTCTCTTCTTAACCTTAGTTTCTGAGTGTCTTTTTCTTTACTAACATTTGAGCTATGGCTACTCAAAGGCCAGGGAGGAATACCTACGAATTACTTCACTTGCATAATTTGTAGCACCCAGATTTAAAGCAAGGTATGATGACACATGTCTGCAATTCTAGCACTTAGGAGACTGAGGCAAGAGGATTGCCATGAGTTCAAGGCCAGCGTGCTGGGCTACAAGTAATTCAGGGCCAGCCTGAACATCATAGGGAGACCCTGTATTAAAACAAAACAAAACAAAACAAAACCAAAAAACCCCACAAACAAAAAACAACAACAACAAAATCACTTGGATTTAAAAGTAATTTGTAATTCATCTACTTCACCACTGCTTTACAAATGAGGAAACTGAGGCTTAAGACTTTGCATTTTTTCTTAGTGGCAGATTTAAAATTAGAAAAACTCCTTCTAATTTCAATTCAAGTTTCTTTCTGGTGGAAAACATTAATTCATAATGTTTACATTTTTTAATAATTTATACTTTTTTGTTTTAGTAATATTATATACATTGCCAACATGTTGAATTTCCTTCAAGAATAAAACCTTTATAATGCCTGACAATATTTATGGAGATCCTCACATATTCTGGGATGTTAGACACATGTGACATCAAAATCTGCCCTCCACTTATATGACCTTAATAATACAGAAAACATAGTGGAGATAATAAGATAGTAGTTATTTATTGTAACAAATTACAAATGTCATGTCTTTGCATAAGCCACATTTTCCTTTTTAATTTTAAATTCAAACCTCATCACAATACTTGTAGAAATTAAAAAGGAAATCATGAACATATACTTTGTTTTTTCTATATCTTTTGTTAAATCAGTACATATTTGCAGCATGTAATGTTTACATTCCTTACTGGAGATGAAAGAGACCCTGAGTAACAGAGTATACATGGCTGATTTCTTCTAGGAAAATCCCACTCAAGTGTGATTGGATTTGAGTGTCAGAGTTGAAAGGTAACAAAGTTGATGCTGGCACTTTCTACAACACAGAAAAGCTCAGCATGCTGCTTATTGCACCAAAGACAATGCAAAGAAGACTTTATCTTTGTTTTTCTGTATATTCAGTGGTCTTATAGATATCTAAAATTTGGCCTCTTGCCACAATGTGATACTTTTGCATTCATAGTGACAAACTGTGTTATGTGATGGAACTCTTGTTACTTTGGAAGGGGGGAAACTGATCCTTAAATAACATGAAGAATGCTTGGCACTTACAGATTATAAATAACTACTAACCTATTGAGTGTATTTCAGAAGTAAAGTTTCTCCCTTATTGCAATTGCTGCTACTGCTGCTATTATTTATTCTTTTTTTTTTTTTTTTTTTTTTTTTTTTTTTTTTTTTTTTTTTTTTTTTTTTTTTTTTTTTTTTTTTTTTTTTTTTTTTGGGTATACATCTTCTTGCCTTCAGCTAGTAATCCTCCTTTGAAATACCATGGAAACAAGCAAATGTGCCTCATTAAACTTTCCTTGCAGGAGAAAAACTGAAAGAATTTTTAAATTGTAGAGTGGATAAAAATAAAACACATTTCCTCTAGGGGTGATTAGATTGTCCTTTTACATTCTTTGAAGAAAGGTACCAGAGCTGTTGAAAATAAAATAAAGGGACTATGTGTTTCTTTATTTGTAAAATTTGTGACATTTAAAAAAAATACTGAGGGCTTACTGTATTTCTAGAATAGATATTGAAAATAAACATTCTTAACTGTACTTCATATTTAGTCCCAAAAGATATTTCAGATATATTATGGAAGCAAAATAAATATTTCTGATGATGCAAAACATGTAGATATGAACAATACTAAAGACCTTCTCTATTAGCAAGTTGTATTTTCATAATGCCTTTTGTTAACGAGAAGTGCTTCACAGGGGAAGGAAAAAGCTCATTGTGCTTTTATTCTGCAGCATACCGCGAGTCAGAAAGGCAACTGCCATCTTTGTTAGGCAGATGAGGACAGAACCAGGTAGGACTGAGATGGGAATTTAGGGTGTGGCGAAAACTGGCTGGGAAGGGAGGCTTGATGAGGTCCCAGAACACATGTGCAGAACAGCCCTCAGAGTCCTGCGTGAGGACTTCTCGAGAGGATGCAAGAAGATTTTTGATAGGATGTGAGGCCAATGTGGGAAATATGAAAAAGAGGTGGTTGCTATTGAACGTTCCCTGTCTGCCTCCTCCTAATAGCCCGCCCTTCACCACTGTAGGATATATATGTATAAATATGTAAATATTTTTTTCTCTCTTTTTACTTGACCCAGAATTGCCCTGTAGAGATGTTTTTCCCCTACCCTTCTTTTTATTTTTTCCTGCCTTTATTTATTTATTTATTTTGATGCTAGGGATCAAACTCAGGACCTTGCACTTGCTAGGCAAGTACCTAACCACTGAGCTAAATCCCCAACTTTTCCCTACCTTTAATAAATATGAAACGTGGCCACAGTTTATGCATGTTTCATTCAGTTCTTTTTTCAGGACAGAAACGACGTAGAAATCACCTCTGAAAGGGGACCCAGCAATACAGAATGTAGTAACAGGATATTGAGCCATTTCATAGCTAACTGTCGTTCCTAGGTGAGGTAAATCCTGTTGAATTCTCTGGTTTCTTTGTTGCAGAAACTGACCGTCGAGAAAGCAAGTGCCACTCAGAGAGTTGGAGAACCCAGGTTTATTAACATCAATGGACCCAGCAGAGTTCACACACCAAGAACTTGGGCCCCGAACAAAGTGACTCCAGGGTTTTTACAGGATTTTACAACATCCTGTTTTCGTTAGTTCCCTCGTTCCCCATATAGGGAAAGGATTTAAAAAGATGTATATGATTGGCCCCTAAACATGCACAGGTACACTTCCATTATTGGTGAGAAGCACATAGGCAGTGGGTACAGAATGTAAGGGGAGGGAGGTTAGATTACATGAGCCTCTGATTTGAAACAGGTTGGGTCAGCCATTGAGCATTTCCAAAGTGGTGGGGAAGGATTTTATGACTCCTTGCTAGAACCCAGAGTCCCAGGCCTTGGGGCTTTCCTGGCTTACGTTAATGGACAAATAATAAAGGACACGCTTTGATTTAAGGCACGTTTTAGCTCCCTCTCCACAGACATTGAAGCTAAAACTTACAAATACTTTTCTTATTAAAAGTTGACACTTTCACATAGCTTGGAACTAGGGAGTGAGAGAAAATATCAGCCTTCAGTAGATTTCATTTATTTTTTCACTGTCAGGATGAGCCTAATGAATGGATCTCAGAATGCAGAGATATCACAGGGTAAGGATCTCCCCGCTTTATTCTGCCAGCTTGTATTGTGGACTCTTAACTAATGCAGCAACTGTTAGGAACGTGTCCAGAATTAAATGGTCAATCTTTGCAAAATGCAATAGTGTTTTTAAAGGCACATAGTGAAATGAAAGAAGATATTGATTTTTGTTGTTGTTATTTTGTACACTGAAATCCACTTTAACAACAGAAATCAATACATAACTCTTTTGAATCACTGTTTTGCAATTGTTGCTCTTTTTTTTTTTCTTTTTTTCTTCTAAACTATAGATGTAATTCGCTTAGCAACATGTTAATTTCCTATCTGTCTGGATTGAAAAGATTCATTACTAGTGGTATATTAATTGAAGCACTTACAGGGGGACCTGAAACTTCCGACATGTGGAGCAGACCCAAGTGTTTTGAGGTATTACATGTCAGACCCAAAATATTACTTCTGTGGAGCAATGAAGCATCTAAATCTAGACAGTATTGCTATGCTTCAACAAGTGGCTATTTCCTGCAAGTTGGGTATTTGAATTTTATTCTGTTCCTTGTAAAAAAGGTAATAAGGGAATAGGGAGCTATTTGAGTTTCAGAGTTTTGAGATCAGATCCATTCCAACTTTAAAT
>PVJO010008416.1:0-75559 GCA_004026905.1 Hystrix cristata | reverse complement strand
TTGGATTGTTTGAGATCCAGGGCAGCTGCGACCCTGAGTGACCTCATGCACATGCAGTCTACAGGTAGGCCCCTTACAATTGCTTTTGGAAGCTGAAGTTCCTGTCTGTGACCAGATGCTCTGCCTGTGCCTGAAGGGGCCATCGGGTCATCTTCACAGTTCCTCAGTCCTGTCCCCTCCAACTTCCTGGCGGGGTGCTGTCTTCCAAGGCTTGACCTTATTTGTGGGTTTGGGATCATTCAAAATCTGCCTCCCCCAAGACCTCCTGCCCTAGATGATAGGAAAATGGAGACACTCTCTTACTGTTCATGATCATTTTACTCCTGCCCTTTTGTCAGGTCCCACCCCAAACTGGACCTGGCTTCATATTCTCTTTACTTAGTCCTTGGCCAGCTGCTTCCTTCCCCTCCGATCAGGGTCTCTCCTTAAATTGTTTTGCATCTTCCTCTAATTAAAAACTACAAATTTACAAGTTTTGTCCACTGAGCCGAAGCCAACCTACAGTAAAAATTTATGCACTTGGTCATTTTGGTTGTAGAGAGGCAGAGATTTCTACATCTTCTTCCATCTGAAGGATCAGATGTCCATCACTGTTACTGAGGGCTGTGTTTATGGCATCAAATTGGCCGGGTTATTGGAGCAGTTTGCATTTTGTTTACCACTCTCAGAAGCTAAGTAATGATTCCCAATACCAAAAAAAAAAAAAAAAAAAAAATCAGTTCAGTGCACTCATAATTCTAAATTCGTAGTAAAGCAGCTATTCCATTTCCATCTTCTCGGGATATCGGGGCCTCCGTGTGTGTAGGCGTGAAATCAGTCCCCTGTTGGCCCTGTCGCTACAGTTAACTGAACATCTTGTTAGCCCCGGTTACTGTTTAACCTCAGGGCGTGCCAATTTTCCTACATCATTTTCCAAGGGGGTCTGTGAGCAGTAAACATGATCCTTAACTATTGTTTTCTGTAGGCCACAAATTAAATCACGCTTTGGGTGGAATTATGTGAAACCTTTACGATCTTCAACTGATAAAACCCGTCTTCATTCAAAATTAAATGGTAGCAGATTCTTCTAACTTACGTGGGCCGATGAAGCAACTGATGATTTTAAATGGTCTGAATGGGAGGTGATCCTTTCAAAACGTCTTTTCTAAAAAGGAATAATAAGGGCACCTTTGCATTTCTCTGATATTAAATTTGGATTTTCAATGGCAGTGATTCTTTAAAACAGGGCATACACACCTATGTCCAAATCTGATACCAGAGGTGGCTTTGAGATGACTCAGAACTAAACTTTGCTTTCTCTTAATGCCTAGTATGAGTCACAGCTTTTTTTTTCCTGCTTAGGTGAGTAAATAACCATAAAAATATTTAAACATGATCAAAAATTCCTAGCCATGGGATTCATGTATATGAAATGTCATGAATAGCATCAGTCAGCTGTTTGTCCTTTGTTTCCAATATTTAACAATATAATTGGCATGGAAAAAGTTTTCATATGCACACTACTTTAGAAACACAAAAAAGTGCCCACTATTCTGTGTTTTACCAGCAGGTGGCATGGCTTATCGCAATACTGGTGACAATGTAAAAACAAATACATCTTACTGTTTAAACTATTGTACAGTTAAAAGTGATTCCCAAAGTCTTTGCCCCAAATTTGAAAGTCAAAAGTTTAATATCCTTAGTATATAAAGAGCTCTTACAAATAAATAAGTATAGCCTTAATATTTTAGTAGAAATTGGGTATAGGATACGAATATTCAATTTATGCACATATAGGAGGCAGGTAGAGAGAAAGACACACACACAAAATAGCCAATCAGCATGAAAAATATACTATTTTCTCAATTTCTCTATAAATTGAGGAATGTGAATGATTATTAGAAGATACAGATTTTTACCTGTTAAATCACAAGGCTTTAAAAATGCTGCTACTCATCTCTGGCAAGATAGGCACTTTCATAGTCTGTTATTTGGATATGAACAATCTTTCTGGAATGGAATTTTTCAGTACATATCAAGAGTTTGCACACATTAACTCAGTAGTAGCCTACCAGGAATTTATTCTGTAGACTAAGCAAAGAGATGCACAAAAAATTATGTAAAAAATGCTTCCTGCCACATTTTTTATGTATGTGAAAAACTAGGAAAAAAACCATGAGGTTCTTAACAATTGTGAATGGTGTAATTGCTAACAGTTAACCAATAGGATACACTATAAATCACATATTATTGGAATCTTTACGATATGCTACATGTTGAATGAAAAGAGTGAGGTTCATGAGGATATTTTTGTTTGATTATCATTTCATATCAAAAGAATTTCTGTGTGTTTATAGACAAAACACCCTCATATTTAAATATGGGTTATCACATTAGTTTTCATCCTTCTCTTTTTTCTGTGCTTTTTACATTTTGTGTACATATTATTTTATAGCCGGGAAAAGTGTAAGCATTTTTAAAAGCGATAAGCCTAGCACTTCAGACGTGACTCATGACTGCTTTTATATTTCTCATGGAAATGAGATTCACTAGTAAGTTCTGTGTCTGGGGAAAACAGAGCTCATTTGAGTCAGAGGTTGGAAAGCTCTTATGAATACTAACCTCAGAAACCTCAAACTAGTATGTAGTAGAATAATGACATGGCACGAAAAGCCACAGATGTCAGTCTGAGTTAAGGAGGCTGGAGTAGTTATATAAAACAGCCATGAGAGAGGGAAGAAGAGCACTTATCTCAGGTCCCCAGTGCTGGGAACCTCGGGGTCAGCGGGTGGCTCTGTGTTGATCCTGTGGCAGAGCACGTCAAAGCGGGCCTGGGCCTGGGTCTGGGTCTGGGAAGCCTGGTTCCTCTTCTGGCTGCTGTGCAGTTACATGTTGTACTTAGCCTCAGGCAAGTGACCAGGCTCTCTAAACTCTTCAGTTTTCTTCCAGCACTGGCTGTTTATTCCTTTGTGGGGTTTGGCACCCTCACACAGTTTCTGGCCCCATAAGTTGAGGTGTGAGCCTTGGGGGTGTCTGACCAGAGCTGAGGCAGACAGAGGCCCTTCTGGTCACACCCGTTCACCCATCAGGTCCCCAGTTATTTCTGAATAATAAATCACCATGATGTAGGTATGTGGAAAAGATTATAACTGAGGGTAAGAAAGGCAGTTTAATTCTCAGTGATCACAAAATGAAAGCAGAGATAAGTCACAGAATATGAGCAAACCTGCTGTAGGTCTTAACAATAAAAAAATGAAAAACATTAAGATGCATTATGTACATGTACCCGCTCCTGCGGAATATAATCATTGTGTACCGAAAATATGTACCAGTAAAAATTAAAATTTAATTTAAAAAATTTTTAAAATTCAAGTTTGTGATCATCATTAGGCTAATTTTCATCCTCTTGGTGGTAGAGGTGGTTTTAAAATTGAGACTTTGGGACTAGGGATTTAGCTCAGTGGTTACGGTGCTTGCCTCACAAGCACAAGGCTCTGAGTTCGATCCCCAGCACCAATGAATGAATGAATGAATGAATAAATAAATAAAAACCGAGACTTTAAGAGCAGCTGACCTTCATCCTTATACCTGGTCTGTAGGAAGGGCCCAGTTCAGGGGACTTTATTTTTCAACCTTACAGACTAATTTATATTCAGGGATATATTATATAGAGATTTTATCTGCTACCATATAGAAAATACATGGTGACCCATGCTTCCATATAAAATTGAAACTGAAGTTTTGTAAAAAATGTCCTATCCATGGTGTGTTATTACATCTCGTAGTCTACTTTATCCTATTAAAAATAATTGTTCTAACCCATCAGTTTGACTTCATGCCGTGCCAGAAGCATCTCACCTCTCACTGCAGAGAACAAAGACAAAAATAAGTTAAAAGGGGAGATGTGAGAGGCCGCGAGTGCACAGAGCCGTGGTGAGGGGCTTCGGGACTGATCTCAGCACCACAAAAAGAAATGGAAAGGTGTGTACACATCCAGTATGTTCAAGCAGGCGCAGCCTCTGAGAATGGTCTCCTGATTGTGCTTGTGGGAACGATCATATTTAACTGTGTGGATGAGTGAAATCACCGGCAGCACGGAAAGAATGAACGAGCCACCCCGCCCACAAGCCTGGTTTTGTTCCTGGTGTCCATCTTGGGCTTTTCTCTTTTTGTGTCAACTCCAGTGTCAGAGTCTAAGTCTCTGTGGACTGAAGGGACCATGCAGTAAAGCAGCTCCCAGCAGCACCTCCAGATGGGAGATGGGCTGCACGATCTACGTCCTGCGTGGCTCCAGGGCTGCTTGGTGACTGCAGGTGCCCACATTCTGATGGGTTTTTTGTTGTTGTTGTTGTTTTTTGGTATGGAGGCTTGAACCTAGGGCCTTTGCACTGAGCTACATTCTCAGCCCCCCTCCCCTTTTTAATTCTTTGATTTTGAGACACAGTCTTGCTAAGTTTTCCAGGGTGGGCTCAAACTTGGAATCCTCCTGCCTCAGCCTCCCAGAGTGCTGGGATTATAGGCCTGTGCCACCGTGCCTGTCTGCGTTCTGATGACTGGCATGCTTTTTCTGGTGTCTCGTCTGGGGCACTAGCTGGGCCGTGGTAAGTTGCAGCCCCCGTGGCCAGAGCCTGACTCCCAGCCTGGGCCATTTCACCTCCCCACGATCTCCTCCGCACTTCCTTCCTTCCTTCCCTGCTGCTGCCTGCCCGTTCCCTGCGTCTGTGCCTGGTGAGTGGCGGCGCTCATAGTGCTGAGGGTTTCAGGGTTGGAAGTCCTTGAACAGGACTCGATTGCTACAGCCTTTGATTCCCTTAGCAGGTTTTTAATAGTGCTCAGTTGGATGTTGATGAAAAGAACTGTATTCAGGGCCTTGTCCCGCATATTTCTGGCAGACTTGAACCCGTCGCCCAGGGGCCAGTAGGCAGGGTGACCTTTCCTGCCGCTGCAGGGCTCTGAAAGGCTGGGCCTTGTCCTGCGTGGGCCACCTGCTCAGCCCTGTGTCACACAGTGTAGAAAACTTGGCAGCACCCTAAATTGACTCTGCATTGAGCCCAAGAAATAGCACGTAGGATCAGCCTGTCTGGAAATACCTTATATGGAGAAGTTCTGGGTCTATTTTATGTTTGCTTTGTAAGAGGATCATGGTTTTGGAAGAAAAAAAAGAAAGAAAGAAAGAAAAGCAAAGCCTAAGGCAATAATATCATGTTACTAAGAGGCTTGGTTAAAGAAAATGCTCCTTTGAATGGTTACCACGAATCGTCCTGCCCGGGCTCTGGGTGATGATGGGGCCACAGCGGACCCGTCCCGGCCACTGCCCGGCCGGCCCGCATCTTGTGCCCGCACCGAGGGACCCTTGGCAAGGAGACGCTGACTGCCGTTTCTCCCAGTGCAGCTCTGAGGAGAGGCAGTGCGGATGGCAGACCCTGTAGATCAGTGGTTTTTATTACTTCTGGAACTCAGCCCCAAGCCCTCAGTCCTCAGATGTTGATGGGCAGAGCAGAGGAGACCTGCGGAGCCCTGCCCAGCATGGCTTGGTACACAGCCTGAGTGCCTGCAGGGGCCTGTGGCGGCGGCTAGTACCAGGCTTGAGGACCAGGCCACCCCTCAGTGCCTACCCCGTGGCCCTCCCACCTCCCGGAAGGTGACTGGGCGGAGAGTGGACGGGAGCTTGTCCAACGGGAGCTGGGAACACAGCGGTTGAAGGTTGCTCTGGGAGGCCGGTTTCCTCTCCTTTCCTCAGGCAGGAGCAGCTGCTGTCTGCACAGCTGTCCTGCTTACCACAGTGACTATGTGAATCCTCAATCACCAGGAAAGAGGCAGAGAAACTACCGAGGCCAAGACAGGGGAGCACAGCAAGAAGTAATTACGTAGAAGCCGACATAAAGTCAACCCTTGAAAAGGTAATTTAAAAATACTTCAGAAGTGTACGGTGCTCATTTTCAAAGATGTGTTGAGATGTGTCACACTAATTAACATGACCGAAAATAAAGAAAAAGGGGATTTTTCAGGGGAAAAAATGTTCCCTGCTGCAACAAGAGAAATTCCTTGGCATAAATCTCAATAACAAAAAACGGTGAATTAGGCATTATGACACTAGGGAGGCTGAAGCAGGAGGATCTCACATTCGAAGCCAGTTTGGGCTGCATGGCAAGTTCAAGGCCAGTTTGGCCTAAGATCCTTCATAGGAAAACACAAGAAAAAATGTAAATTGAGTTTAGCACAGATGCAGAAGAATCAAAGAGTAAAATAAAATAGGCCTATTATCATTTTTACATGATCTGTAGTTCATATTTAAACATCCTTAGCTGTGAGGTTTTATTTTTAATTTCTCAACAGATGAGAAAGGGTCTAAAGCATAGAGTTTGTAATTTGAGGACAAGATGTAATTAAGTTCACTTTCATAGTTCATTGGTCAAAAACAAGATTTTTCTGGTAGTTTTGTGAAATTCACAGTGAATAGTTGGGTTGCCTAGCTGTTGAAATACAGTGGTTCCTTGGTTCATGAACTCAATTCTCTGCACTATTCTGGTCACAAACCGAATTGGATGAGAACCAGATCAAATTTCCCCATAAGGTCAACATTGAACCTAACCGTTAAATTCGATTCAGTTCTCATCCAACTCGGTTTGTGACCAGAATCATGGAAAGAATTGAGTTTATGAACCGAGGTACCGCTGGATTAGAGTTCTAATAAATGATTCTTGTTTATGTTCTCAAGAGAGGGGCGTTGTGTATCCACATATGTGTGCAGCCACAGTAGAAAGACAAGTGTCGACTACGTGTAGAAAAATTTTTGCGTGTGCCATAGATAAACTATATGGTATGGTCAGGATTCTCAAAAAGAAAATGTGCAGTGTTAGCCCTGACAGTTTAGCAGCCAGCCGAAGAACACGCTGCTGTGTTGGGATGTTTCGTGCAGTCTGGGGGCAGACAGCGCCTTTCCCTCCGAGGCTGTGGGGCGGGCAGCGCAGCCAGGCCCTGCTCCAGCCGAACAGCCAGGCCAGCATCCAGCCTGGACCAGCGGCGGGCGCAAGGGCAGCATGACGAACACCACCCCAACTCGATGCCGTTGTCCTCTTGGAGAGGACCTGCTGGTTTTGCCACCAGACAGAATGGTCCCAGCTCTGATTTTTTAATGCTTACGTCGTTTATGGAATACAGCCCTCTTGGTCCCTTCCCTTGGTATCATGCTGTTGGGAGTGTCCTGCAGTGTACAAGTGGCTGAGTTTCCTAGGGGCGTCTAACGAAGCGTCACAAACCGAGTGGCCTTTAACAAGAGAAATGCCTCTCCTCACAGTTCAGTTCAGGAGACCAGAGCTCCAGAAGCAAGGCGTCAGCAAGGCTGGTGCCTTCTGGGGGATCCGGGAGAAGGTGGGGTCCCTGCCTCTTTCCAAGTGCCAGGTGGCCTCAGCAGTCCTGCTGTCCCTCTGACTGTAGAGGTATCATTCTGAATCTGCCTCTGATGTCACGTGGCATGTCCTGCCATGTGTCCGCCTGTTTCCTCAGGGCACTCGCCATTGCAGGCTCACCCTAATCCTGTATGACTTCATTTTAGCCAATCACAGCTGCAAAGCCCCTATTTCCAAGCCAGGGCTGGTTGCACCCACCTGTAATCCCAGTACTCGGGAGGCTGAGGCAAGAGGGTTTCAAGTTTGAGGCCAGCCTGAATTACATAGTGAGTTTGTCTTCCATTTCCAAATGAGGTCACACTGTGAGGGTCCAAATAGATGTGAATTTTGGGAGGGCACTATTCAATTCAATATGGCTTCTTTCTATTTTGTTCCCTTGAATTTGCTGTAGTTTACCAAACCAGTATTGATCTCCCTAGATCTCCTGACTAAAGAGGAGATGAGGGATTGGTCCTTGGTGATAAACCCTAAGCCCCTGACTTCAGATCCTGGACCTTTAAGTGCTTGGACTTAGTGCTGTTTTGTGTGGTCTCAGGGTTGGTCCACCCCGCGTCCTTTTTTGTTGGTTTGTTTTTGGTTGGTTTCTCTGGAGTCTAAGCTGAACATCTTACAGCTGAGGCTGCTGGATAAAGAACTTCTGACACACAGTGTTATGCTTGCTTGGGTCTTTCACACCCAGTGTTTCAGAGTGCACTGGCCACGTGATGCTTCTGAGCAGCAGACTGTGCACTAGCGGGGACTGCTGGAGAAGAGGGCGCGTGAGAGAGGTTCTAGAATAAATTCCTTCTTACGGCTGGGACACAGCCCTGCTTTTCTTTGGGCCATCTGAGTTGCAGGAGACTGTCGCTGCCTGTGTGCGACTTGGAGGGCCCGTCTCTGCCTCTCTCTGGTGCTGCCCGTGAATCACAGTCTGTTTTGGCAGAACTGGCGCTCTGTCCAGCTGTGGCGGACACTGTCTGGCACGGTCTCTCTTCTCCGTTCGGTTCATTGCTATTTTTGAGACCTACCTTTGTGCAGAATCACCCCCCAGACTGTTGAAAGGGAGGCATTGGCCTCCCCAAAAGTGCTGGAGAGACAGCCCAGTTGGGAAACGTGCTCCAGCCCAGTCTGAAGTTATAGAATGATGCTTTTGGGGATTTGGGATCTCTTGCATCAACCTTTGTATTTCTCTGCGAAAGAAAATACTAACCCTCCAGAGGAACACAAGGAACAAGAATGATATTAAACACAGAATGATTTTAATTTTTGGCAGCAGCCCACATACTTAAGGGAAAAAACCAAACCCTGTTCTCCTTGTCACGCATCTGTCATGACTGAGTGAGCTCTTTTTCTGTCTTGACGGATGGTGGTCTTAAAAGCTTGCCGTTTTTCATTAGCAAAGCGCCAGTACGAATGCTTTGTCATTCTGATAGAGTGTAATGCGCACATCAGTGTAATTATTCAGTGTTTGCATAATCAGTAAGATTTTGAAGGGGAATGTTGCACAACTCAGAAGCGGCCTAATTCCACCTGACAGTGTTCCATTCAGGCTCTCCCATCTCCTCCAAGAAGCCGAGGAGGCTGGTGGATTTCCTGAAGGCCCAGGGCAGCGATGCTGGGAAATTGAGTTGTCCTCAATCACCCGCTAATTATGAGATGCTCAGTGGTCCCATAGAGGGTCTTGCTCTAGACTTTGGATTCTATTCGTCCCTATTGTCTGAGAAATGGCAATTATATATTATGCATGAAGCACGGTAGATTGTTCCTCATGGCTTCAGTAATGAACTCTCAGCCGAATCTATTCGATTCCATTCAGGAGTCAAGTGAGATACCGGATGGAGATGGGCCAGGGAGAGACTCATGGGGAGTGATGTTGAAAAAGCTACGCAATTTAAACTCACTTTCCTTTTTTAGAGTCTCTGTTACAAGAAAGTAATCCATTCACTTGAGCTGTTTTAGGAGACTTTGTGATCTCAGTTGCAAGGAAAGAGACTGAATTTTTCATTAGCTCATTTAAATCAATTTATTTCAGCCCAGTTTGACACCAGGATGAAAATATGCACAGTGCCCTGGGGCCAGATCCCCTTCTCCCCGGCTCATCTGATTTGGACTCGGTGGCTTTTTTTTTTTTTTTTTTTTTTTAATCTAAAATAACTTCAGGCAGGCCACCTTTGCAGGGATCGTGGTGGGTAAATCACATTCTAGGGAAGAGACTTTGTCTTTCTCAGAGTGAGCTGGCGGCCTTTTCCTCCATAAAGCCAACTTGCCTTGCTCGTCAGTTGTGATGAGAGCTAGTAATTTTACCGAATACTCACCCTGCCACGTGTAACTGATGTAATCCTCACAGTCTCTCAAGTGGGAGGTGCCGTGATTTATACCTGTTTAACCCTGAGTGATGCCCAGAGTGCTTAGGAAGCTAATCCGAGTTCACACGGTCAGTGAGCTGCAGAGGTGAGGCTCAGGCCCTGGCAGTCTTGCTTCAGAGTCCCCTCCCCCCGGTTCTGAAGGCGGTCCAATACCTGTGGGAAGTTCTTGAACCTCTGCATCCCACGGAGCACTCTCAAGGACCGGGTACGTCTGATGTCAAGCAGAGGAAGTACTTGCTTTAGATGGGCAGCATTAGCCCTTTTCTGGAGTGTCAAAACCCTTCTTCAAAGCAGAGCCTCGCTGGCAGCTGGATGTGTTGAGAAAGCAAACCCTAGAACCAAACTGCTGAGTCTCTGAGTCCCAGGATGGGGTCCAGGGATCCGATTCTGGAACAGCCTCCCCGGCTGAGGCCTGCTGGGCACTCTGAGGCCCACTGACCCTTTTGCCACACCCAGGAGGCTCAGGGGCAGGGACAGGGGACGGGAGAGGGAGGGAGGTGCATTGGCAGCCACGGGGGACAGGGCTCCTGGGTACCGCCATGACTCCTGGGGACCACACAGGTCCCGAGTGTGGACTGTGTGCGGGGGAGCTGCGGCAGCCCTCGTCTGCCCCTCTGCCTGTGTCCACGCTGGAGCATTTAGAACTGCCCAGGCTGGTCTTCCTCTTGAACTTGCTTAACCAAGACCCGTGGCGTGCCCTCAGGACTGAGCTGTCCCTGGCACCTGGGTGAACTCGGGCTCCTCTGATACAGCACCTTGTGTCTTCTTACTGTGTGTGTGTGTGAGAGATCGTCTGCTTAAGCCCCACCCCCTCCCCGGCGGGGGCAGAGACTGTGTCTGATTCCCACTCGGTCCACCAGCACACAGCACAGTGCCTGGCATAGAGTAGGGATTACAGGTGGGCACCGCCATCCCTGGCTTCACTGAATACCCTCGTGTTTGTTCTGCTCTTCTAGATTTCAGAAAGCTAATGGTTGAGAATGCAGTCGACTCCCTCTGAGGCTGTAAGCATCACCGTTCTGCCAGACTAACTGGGAAAGAAATGTCCTGTTTCTAACCAGCGATTTACTTCCTGGTGGAAAAATATACTAGTTAAGCCTGTTGAGACCAAGGGGAGGGGTGGTAAGCAAAATCTCTTGCTTTCCCTTTTTTACAGTAGACAGTTATTTTGCGGTACACTCTCAGCATCTATCTGCTGAATGCTGCATTTTACAGCAAGTGTTTGGTGATTTGCTGGCTTTGTTGGAAAGACTGTTAGCTCATCAGCAAAACCCTGGCCTGGACCCCTAAGACTGGACTCGATTTTCTGAACAGGTTGCTGTTTAGTCTCCAGAAAGCCGTCTGGACAGAGTCTGTTTGCTAGGACAGGTGGGGAGGTTTCCGTCTTCTTCTGCCCCCCTCTGTATCTTTATTGAGAACCGCGGGGACAAGAGGGATTGTAGATTGTAGATTTCTCAATGAACATGGTTGTAGGGGCAGGAGACCGAAGTGCAAGCAAAGTTTCCTTCTGTCCTTCTGGTTCCAGACTCATGCAATTCAAATAAGAACTTAAATTTACTCCTCAGAGCTGACTTCTTGCTGTATGTTTAGTTTTTCTTCCTAAATATTGATGTAGCCACTTGAATGTACTGCAGGGAGGAAAATTCTTAGCTCAACGAAGTTTATTTTAGGATTTAGCTGTGTGTATACATGGATGTGCGTATGTGTGTCTATCTGTCTGTCTGTCTGTGTGTGTCTGAATGGGTAGATCACATAGGGGTCCTGTTTTCCAGAATGGGGGGCCTGAGCCATTTCCGCATCTTTCACGTACCTAGATTGTCAACCTTTTAAAGATTGTGCTAATATTTATTCCGACTTAGTTTTTATAAAAATGAGTGTGTTGATTTGGTGTGCATTGTAAACCGATCAGCTCATTAAAATACCGCCACAATTTTCTAGATCTTGATGTCTGCTGTTTTTATTTGTATTATCATATGAATGATGCATCCAGGCTATATTGAGCATTTTATATCTTTACTACTCAAAATGCTTAATTTGCACTTTTTCCTCATGTTTTAAGTCTTTCTCTGGTAGCGACTGACATTTTAATTGAAGCATCACTGACTGGTGACAAGCCAGAATGACCCCAAGCATCCTAGAATAAGCTGCTCGGCCGGAGTTAACCGGGAGGGGCCATTTGGCTCAGAGAGGCGGATCTAGGACCATTTCTTTATGCCACCTGTGCAGGAACCGGGCAGCCCCAGTGCCGATCCAGCAGAGCAGCGGCTGGTGTGTGGTTAGGTAAACTGTGGCTCTGATGCGCCCTGGCGCTCACCGGAAGCTGGTACATTGTGAGTCTGCATGATTCTGTATTAACATGGGGAAGTTATGTATCATGGAACATTAAGTGAAGAAACCATAACCAAAAAAATGTGTTTCCAGTTTGCCTTCCACTGTGTACACAATGCCTGTGTGGGAAGTACTAGAAGGAAACATGTTCAGAGATGAACAGTAGAGCCAGCCACGGTGGCACACACCTCTAAGCCCAGCTACCTGGGAGGCCAAGGCAGAAGGATTTCAGGTCCAAGGCCAGCCTGAGCAACTTAGCAAGACCCTGTCTGAAAAACCCTGAAATCAGGCCGGAAATGTAGCTTAGTAATAGCATGCCCTAGGTTCAATCCCCAGTACCGAAGAAAGAAAAGCAAAACGCAGAACGATAATGATCATTTCTGAGCAAAGTTATCATAGCACCTATTGTGTGAGCTGCTTCTGCATTTGTGGCATCTAAATTGTCCACAATGGGCATGTGTGAATTTTATATAAAAAATGTTTTAAAAGGAAACTAATCTCTGTGAGACTGAAGTAGGTAGGGTCCCAAACTGGCAGAGCTGGCCTCTGTCCCTCTGCGGCTAGTAGAAGTCCTTCCTTACTAGTTCTTTATGTCGTAAATACCCACCATGTCCTGATTGTATATTTAATCACTTTTGACATTTTAGGGTGACTTTTCTAAGAATTTTTTTTTGAATAATTTTAGATTTTCAGAACAGCTGCCAAGACAGTACAGGGAGGTCTTCTGTCCCATTCACCCAGTTTCCCCCACCGTTAACAATTCACTTAGCCACTTGACTGTTGATCAAAACTAATAAAGTACCATTATTAACTAAAGTGCAGATTGAATTGCGATTTCTCCGGGTTTTCCACCATGTGTCCTGATACCATCGCGGGGCCCAGTGGAACAGGACTGGCTGTGGGTGTCCACTCTCCTCTCTGTGGGTCTGTTTTGTGTACACAAAAGCTGGCTGTTCTCTCTGAGATTGGAAAGGGCGACTGGGTGAAGCAGGAGGCCTCTCGCCTCTCGAAGCGGGATTCCTTGTCCTGCAAAACCCGCAGCTCCAATCCTGCTCCTCCCCACCCTGATAATGTTGGCCGGAGGCAAGTCTGCAAAGGAAAAATGTAGAATAAAAAAAAAGCATTTCAAAAATCTCATGCTATTTTTTGCAGCATTTCTTATACATCAAGCAGTTGTTTAAAATAAATGGACAGTTTTGGCTTAGACTTGCTTGGAGCACAGAGCGCATCCTGCAGCTCCGCCTTTGGAGGCAGCATGGCCGCCGCCAGGACCTCAGGCCTGCGCGCCCATCTCGCTGGAGCAGGAAGCAGTAACTCGGCTCCACGGGGAACCACGAGGCAGCCAAGCTGTCTGCCGTCTGAGGAGAAAGCTTGTCTAGGCTCCCGAGAATGAATCTAAGAAAACAAAGCACAGTCAAGACGTTGCACTTCGGGTATGTCTGGTGTCTGGTTCTGTGAATTCTGACCAGACTATAGCCAAGTATTTGCCGAGCTACCTCAGATTAGCCTCAGATCTGTTTGCTGAATCCTTCTGCACACATTTGTGTTTCTTTCCTTTGCATTCGCAAACACGAGACGGCATGTTAACTATGCTTGGTTGCCCGGCAACAGGCGGTGCTGCCGCTGTGACCGGGTTCTCACACAAGAGAGCCAGGGAGACGTCACCTTCCTTGCTGGAAACTGTGTCACAGATAATGCGGGGACCACGTTCAGCGTGACAAGAGTCACTCCCTGAAGTGCATCATGGGAAGGCATGAGAGCTCGTAATTGGCTGACTCCTGGGACTGTGTGTTAGAGACAATGGTGTTTTGCCATTTCTGAGAGTCCCATTTTGCCTGTATAATCTTACTCAAAAGTAAACCAACAACAGACAGAATCGAGGCCTAGAGTCATTGTGGCAGTTGTTGATGACCATGGTGGCACTGGGTCCTCTTGGGACCGCACGCAGCTGTGGACAGGTGGTGTGGCCGCGGGTGGAGAGAGGATGGGGTGCTTAGGAGTAAAAAGCCTCACAGCACACACCAGAGCCGGTCTCCTTTCCGCCTTGTTTCCCAGGTTCCCTTCTGCTGGCCTTGGCCCTGCCCTCTGTGTAGACGCCACTGGGCTTTGACTAGCAAACGAAAGTTGAAATGGCAAAAGCATCCCCAGCCCTTGGCTGTGCGACCTTTTGGGCAATGTCCTGGAGTATTGCACTATTGCTTTTATGATGTCCATTTAAAAAGACTTTTCTCCCTAGATTGAAAGATGATCTTTAAAACATAATTCTCTTTAAAAAAAAAAACAAACCCTTAAAGGAAATACGATTTCTGACAAAATCTGCCGGTTGGAACTTGTGGTTGATTAATATGTCCTGCCAGTCTCTCATATATTGGACAAAAGTGAAAGCAAAGCAAAATACAACTAGTGTAAACTGGTCAGGATGCCACGCTCCGTAATTCCAGCTATGCGGGAGGCTGAGGTAGGAGGATCGTGAGTTTGAGGCCAGCCTGGGAAACTTACAGAGATCTTGTCTAAAAAAAATTTTAAAGGGATGGAAATGTAGCTTGGTGGTACCTGGGTTTGCTCCCTGGTACCAGAAAAAAAAAAAATAAGCATGGAATTGTTACTACTTTTATTATTTAGCTTTTACTTGCTGGGAGAAGCATTTTCTACTTTATTGCTTATCTCCGATTCCCAGCTCCTTTTAACATCTACCACACAGAGAGGGAGACACCATCAGACTTCTAGAAATACTGTGCATGTGAAGTGTTTTCATGAGCAGAAGGAACAGGATTTAGGTCCAGGGAACGGGGATAGACCCACTCAGGGCCCATGTATAATGCCACCTGGGCTGAGGGACTCTCCTCCAAGTGTCTGTTAGCCTGACATGTTTTTGGATCAATTGAGTGATTTTGGTTTCTTTCCAGTGTGCTGTTAACAGCTTCATCTATTTGTAAACAGACACAGGGGTGGTGTCTACACAATACGAAGGGAGGTTTGACAACTTGTAGTTAATTTGGTCAATACAGATGGCCAGAGTCAGCTCAAAGTGTTGGAGGAGTGAAGTTGATCATTCATTGGTGCCCAGTGCCCTGCCCAGCTGAGCCCTTGTGCTTTGCCAGCCAGGGTGTTCTTGCATAAACACGCAGGTCCCCTACCAGATGGTGAGGGGTAGGGCCTTGTAGAAAAAGGCCTCCAGGGCTGGCAGTTGTGCCCCTCATGGAGAGCAGGCTTAGAAGCTGCCACTTGTTCACCAAAACCTTTTTCTCCAGATTGCTAAGTTATGGGGCATCCAGTCAGTACTGACCTATCGGCTGTATCCCTTCTTTCCTTTCTACTTGAGACTGAACCCAGGGCTTCACCCACACTAGACAAGCGCTCCACCACTGAGCTACATCCCTAGTCCTTTTGAAAATCCTATTTTGAGACAGGATTTTGCTAAGTTGCTCAGTCTGACCTCAAATTTGAGATCTTCCTGCCTCTGCCTCCTGAGTACCTGGGATTATAGGTATGCACCATTGCGCCCAGCTAGTACTGAGTTTGCTCACTCATTCCCCTCTGTGCAGTCTTCCTTAGGCTATGAACAAGCATCCTAAGAATTCCTGAAAATTACTGAGCTTCCTGACAGTGTCTTCTAAACTTGAAATGCTTCATATGGGGAACTTTGCCCTGAGAAATCCAAGTGCTAACAGTCGGGGTTCCCCAGATGGAACCAAAAGGAGATACACATAGATGTGTTTGTGTGTGTGTGCGTGTGCGTGTGTGTGTGTACACGAGAGATTTATTAGGGAAATTGGCTCACACCTTTATGGAACCTGAGAAGCCCATGACAGGCCATGTGCAAGCTGGAGACCCTGGAGTGCTGGTAGTGTGGCTCAGTCCAAAATTTCAGCATCACGGAAGCCAGCGGTGCCCCTCTTAGTCTGAGACTGAAGGCCTGAGTGGCTGGGGGGCCAGTGGCACAGGTCCTGGAGTCCAAAAGGCCAAGAGCCCAGAGTTGTGGCATCCAGGGATATCAGAGTGTCTTGGAGATGACAGCTCTAGGAGAGAAGAACAAGATGACCTTCTCTTTGCCTTTCTGTTGTGTGGGGGCCCTTGGGAGATTGGACTCATCCTACAGCTCACACACCACTCTTCTCCAGAACCACCGAGGAGTCACGGTCTGCCGCTTCTCCAGGTAGCCCCTCGTCCAGTCAGGTGACACTTGAAATCAACCATCACACAGGCGCACCGCAGTTCTCCGAATGTCACATGGTGCTCCTAAGCCAAGATTATTGTAGTCTCTAGACTGAGTAGTGGATTTAATGTCTCTATGAGGAAAGACTACGCTGCTGAGGGAAGACTGAACGTTCTGGTGAAGTCCAGGTACATCCTTTCTGTGCACTTAGGGAGTGTGGCCTTCATTGGCTTAGCTTATGATTATAGAGTAGCATGGATTATTTTCTAAATATTTTACATCCAGCATCTGGCTGCGTGGATTACATTGTTAAACTCCTCAAGGGTGATGAGCCCGTGTTTTTGCATTTTACCTCCTAGCAGAGGTTATGTTGGGGAAGGCACTTAAATTCTGGGTGGAGGCGCTTGGATTGAATCCTGGAGGAACTGGGGGGGCTACCGGTGGCTCTAGCGCTGCGGACTTGACCTGAGCAGTGATGGGGAAAGTGTGGCTTGGCAGGAAAACAGAAGCTGTGGTTTGCCGTGTTCCTGTCCCTGGACGTTTCTGGTAGTGATACTAACAACAAAAGTATGTGATGGATTGAATGAAGATCTCTCAGTAACTGGAGGGCTTTAAGTCTGCACAGAGGTGATGTCCTCATTCGGGGTCTCTCCACCCTGGGTCCCCAAAGTCAGTGGTAGCGAGGGCAGTGATGCTTCATCTGCTGACGGTGGCCGCTCTGAGGACATTTCCTAAGTCACTTTGTTAATGATGACACTTCCCTCTGCTTTTGAGCAGCCTTTTGATACCAAATCTGACGGAGGGAGTTCAAGAAGTAGTTGAAGGGTTTTCCTTTTGTGCGGGCCTCTGGGTGACCCCTCACTTCCTCTGCTTGATGCTGCTCATGTCCTCCACTTCTGAGACTGAGTTTTCTGGAAGGCAGCACGGACCCCAGCCAGGCAGGGGCAGCCCCAGCCCCAGCACCACCCACCGCCCACTCTTTAGCCTCCTCCACTCACGCCAGATTTCTTCAGCCCCTCTGGGCATAAGCATCCATCTTTGAAGGGAAACAGAATTTCACAAGACTGACAGAACCGTGTGTGTGTGTGGGTACCGGTGACAACCGATAAGGGCAGGGTCTTTCAGAACCTCTTCCTCTTGGGCAGCCTGAAATTGAAATAGCGAGGCCAGGTAACCCAAGCCATTCACCATGAGCTCATTGAGCAGGAGAAGCATGAGATACGGTGGAGACGCTTAGGGACAGTAGAAAGAGGAGCTGTTGACTTCTGGTCCTGAAGAAGGGTTGTTCAATTTTGGTGGCGATAGTGAGCACTCTCATTTCTCTGTGCTTTCCAAGGCTGTCCTCCCAGGGTGCCGCCTGTAAATCTCAGAGCAGGTCTGCACCTCAGAGTGGGCATCATTTCATGTTCCAGGAAACAGGAGCCGGTAAGGTAAGATCAGAGGACTCAAACATGATTCTTCCGGTTCCTGTTTCCCTTGCTGTGAGTGTTTCCTGTGACGTACCGAGGGATGCAGAGCAAGACCAGAAACCCCAGAGTTACCCCCAAGTGTCCCAACAGAAAGGGACTCATCATTATTGTTATTGGTATATGTTTGCCATACACGATAATGGCATTCATCTTGGGGAATTGGTACATACACTTATCACATTTTTCATTATTACTCTACCTTCCCCTATTCCCTACTCACACTGGCCAGGGACCCAGTGGCCAGCACTTAGCACTTAGTGCTACATTACACAAAGGGATGTGTGACTGACTGACTTGACTTGTAACATATACAAATGAGCACGTTTCATTTATCTCTGTCTTGACCTACTTTTCCTACCAAAGATGTTTTTCACTCAGTTTGAATAGAGTAGTTTAAAAAAAAAAATCCCAGGATGGCAAGAGGCCGTGTTTGTATATGAAGCCCAAGCAGTAGCATTATTGAGCTACGTCTCTGTGGTACTGTGGGTTAATCAAAGGCTTTTAGCATTTCTGCTTTAACCACAAAACTCCAGTTTATTATTTAGCCCCTTGCTTTTGTTAACTTATTTGAAAATCAAATCACAGCAAAACACAGGTCAGCAGCTGCAGCTGTGGGTGCAGACGGTGGAAGCCAGGGGTGAGATGGAGATGGGGTGGGAGGGATGGCCAGCCGGGGGCCTGAATGAAGAAGGGGGAGGGGTCTGGTCTCTGGGGCAAGTGGACAGCAGAATATGAAGGGAATTTACTGAGCTCAGTCCCTGAAAGTGGAGAAGGGTGGCTAGCCAGGCTGTGCTTGCCTGGTAAGGTTCATTGCCATCTCCTAGGGCAGTGATGCCCAACCTTCCAGAGCTTTCAGAACCTCTGAAAGCTGTTACAGTCCGCAGCAGCATGCATGCCAGCCCCTCCAGTAGTTGTTTCTGGACTATGGAAAATGACACTACAAGATGCTATTTTGTTTTGGGACTGTGCCCTGGTGAAGCAGGTGAGGAGTATGTGCTGGTGGGTGGAAGACATTTGAGTGGAGCAGGCCAGTGACAACCAGATGTATTTGAGATGGAGCAGTTTGTGGGTCCAAAGAAGTTTTATATGAATGTATGTAATTTGATTTTGAAAGGGCACATATAAGCAGGAAATTAGGTGTTGGGACAACCTAAGTATAATGATCATAGTCCTTACAGCCACACGCCTTTTTTAAGTAGCTGTATTCCAGCCTCTTTATGAAAGGCATTTCACTCAGTTCTCAGAACAGCCCCATGAAGCACGGGGGCTGTTATTCCCATTGACCAGTGGGGAACCTAAGGGCAAGAGAGGTTAAATAATCCTTCAAGGTCATAGCTAGCAAATTGCAGTGCTGGGATTTGAACTCAGGTCTTCTAGTCTCTGAAGCCTCTTTCACTGCCACTAGGACAGAAGGAAGCTTAGACAGTCAATATTGAAAAGAAAAAAAGCTCAGAGCTGATGAAAGGTCTTACAGAATTGCTCTTGCTTTGACTGTTTAGGAATTAATTAAAATAAATAATATGTTACTACTCAGTTAGGCCTTTACTGGGGCTTACTTCTTTGGAGTCCTTTGGAGATTCTTTTGGAATCTCGTTGGAGAGAACAGAAATGTCTGGAAGCTCCAGGGAAGGCAGGTAGTGTATGTTAACCATGAAGAGTTTCATAGATGCCAGCTTCTGGGGACTGGCGAATAATTAACACTCTCTTCGCCTGGCTGTGTATACAGCGATCTGTTTGAGTTGACCATCTGGTGGTGCATTGTTGATAAATAAACCCCATTATACCAGTGATTTAACTTACACCCTGGAGGAAGAAGTGCCTTCTAATTCCCTTAATGGTCATGAAAAGTTGGCCGTGGTGGATTTTAGAGGACGCCTTCAGGGCATCAAATGATGGAAATAAAAAAAGAACATTTCTGCAGATTCAATAGGGATTTCAGGGGCCCTCCAGGAATGAAAGCATTTCATGAGAAATTCACATTTGAGTCCATTTTTAAGGGGAACAGTTTTCTGTGACTGAATAATGTAAGACCGAGGCCTTACTGAGGGTCCTTGTAAGTTGAGAAGGCGGCGGGGAGGGTGGCAGGAGCAGCCATAGCCACAGGAGACGATGGCACTAGCTCCCCTTATCAAACATAACCTTTCTCCAGTGTCTTCCATGCTGGACGGTGTGGCTGATCTGGTTTTTATGGGTGAGGGCAAAAGGTGTTTTAGAACTGAGTAAGGGAAGAAGTTTCAGCCATTTAACTTCTTTCCTCCTTGGTCCTCTTCTCCCTCTTTCTGTTTCCCTCCCTCTGCCTTTCTCTTCCTCTTTTCTTTCTTTTAGTCTTCGTGATGGGGATTGAATCGAGGGCCTTCCGCATGCCAGGCAACTCTACCACTGAGCTGCATCCCCAGCCCCCTTTTAGATTTATTTATTATTTGTTTTTGTAGTACTAGGATTGAACCCAGGGCCTTCACACTGAGCTACATTCCCAGACATTTTTATTCTTTTATTTTGCGACAGGGTCTTACTAAGTCACCAAATTGCCCAGGCTGGGCTTGAACTTGTGATCTTCTTGCCTCAGTCTGTGAGTAGGTGGGATTACACTGAGCCTGGCTTGTCCTTTGTATTTCCATTTTCACTTTGACCACAAATGAGAATTGGGAAGCAGGAGGGAGGGAAAAAGATGTTATTGTGGACTAGGGGCAGAGAACAAAAGCTAGTTTTCATTTGTATGCTGGGAACTAAAAGAATCTTCCACAAACCAAAAAAATTTCCTGTAGCTGCTTCCCAGCTATTTTTAAAAAGACTCTGAAAAATGAATAACATCTTTAATCAAGAGCAATAATAGTATTAGGTCTCTTACTGCAAGTTATATTTTTCTGTGAGCCTATACTTATTTTGCCAGCTAGAAATAGCTGAAGTTATTTAAACAACCATGATTGTTGTCTAAAAAATCACTGTAGGCTGGGAATAGCCACACTGATTACTGTTTTGAAATAAGCCTTATTTTTTGTACTCCCTTTAGGTGGGAAGGTTTGTAAATGTTCCTGTGATTATCCCATAGTGCCTTCTGTTTATGTCAGTCTGGTAGCCTCACAAATGTAATCATCATATTCTGTTTCATAGTGGAGTGAACAGGGCTTGTTCTTGAGACAAGTATATGCTTATTGACATCAAAGATTTGAGAAATCTCTTAATTCTCCAAAAGTCAAGAATAGGGTTCCGCCTCTCTCCAGCTGAGGGCCAGAAATCCTCAGTGAGCCTTGATAGAGGTCCTCACAGAATCTTTGTCTCTGGAGATCTCCAGGGAGAAGCTAGGCGGGCCGTGGACAGAAGGAACTGCTCAGTGCTACCTGGGTGGACAGGTGGGTCTAGGGGGTTGGGGGACTTTCACAGGCCGGAAGGAGCCCAGCTCACACTCCAGCGCCATGGCTGAACCTAGGACACACTGTTTACATCGTGTGACTGTTGAGTGATGCCCCGGGCCTGGGCAGCACGGTGGGCCTGGGGGAAGCCCACTGCTTCTCTCTTAAGATGTGGAGACACTTGTGTGCCGGAGCCCCGGGCCGGCGGACAGAGAGGAGCACAGTGGAATGAAAGGGTGAGGAGAGAAAAGCGTCAGTGTCAACCGCGCCTGGATTTGATTCCCCGCCGTGGTGCCCACTGGCCATGTGGCTTTGGACCGATCCCTTAATCTCTCTCCACTCCGCTTTGTCCCGTATGCAATGAAGTTGATTGTACAGCTCTTGTTGAGAATCAGAACTAATGTCAGAACCTGCAAAGAACACACAGTAACCTGTCAGGAAGCGGTAGCTGTTGTGAATACTCACCACCGTGGTGCTTGTGTCACTGGGAAGGGATGAACAGACACAAACTGTGGCTCTGTGAGACCCCTTTGAACTAAAAGGGCGCCTTGACCCCATCAGCCAGAGTTCCTGTGGATGCACATGGGACAGGTCAAAGTCAGAGGTGTTCCCAACATCCTCCGCCTTCTTTCCTACCCCCAAGGGATTTTCGCACTTTCAGCTCACACTGAGGCCCTGTGGACAGCAGCTCATGGAAGAAACGGGTGTTGAAAAAAACCAGAAATGGCAACTCGTTCTGAAGCTCTACAGTGAACTAGCACTAAGCTGTCATCACCAGCACGTGACGTGGGCCTTCAGGTCCGAGACTGCACCGCGGACACATCCTGCCCTATCAGTCACCCAGCAGGGGACTGGACTCGATGCCACCTGAGAGCTGACGCTGATCGAGGCTAATGTGGGCCACGCGGGTGCAAGCAACAGATGAGTGTCTGGGAGGAGCGGAACCAGAATAGTGGCAGAAGAATTTTTTTTCTCCTATGAAAGCCATTGTTAATATGACAATTTAAAGACCTTTGCATTCTCCTCTGGGCTATCTTCCAAGGGAAAAATCTTTCTTAAAAGGGTCATGACATAATTGAGGTGGTTTCTTACTTTTTTCTCCCTTTTTCTCTTACCCCTTGGAGAGAGATGAAAATAAAATGGTTTTAAGAAAAAGAAAGCCACCCTAAAAAGATTACAAGAAAACCAGGAGCAAATTGTCACTTATTAGCAGCTTCCTGCCTGCTTGCTGTACAGTTTTGTGGTTGTGCTTAAGAGGTGTTTTCTAAAGAAATGTAGAGGTGTTCACATAACTTTTGCTTTCTTGTGTAGATTTCGTCGTCACAGGGCACATGCTGTTTAACATGCATTATTAGGGGCCCAGCACAGTAGGGATTTGGTGAATATTAAACTATCATCATTAAAAAATACTTCCCCTTCCGCTGAGTCCTTTAGGGTTCATGAATGCACATGGGTAGAATATTAATTACAGCACAGCGAGGGCTGCGCAGGCAAGATTATGCCGCCCAGTCCGAAGGCTGCCTTTGTGCCGTGTGAGGGTTTTCATCACATCCATCACTTAGGGTTTGCCACAAGGGGTCTCTGAAGACTGTGAGAGCAAAATGTAGCAAGCAAAAGGAGAAGAGATGTAGTGCACATTCTGGGTTAAGAGTTCTTTGCCTCCACTAGAAACATTTTTGTAAACAAGGCAGTTATTATTTCTAGTTGGTTCCTTTTCCAAGAGAAGGGAGGGCGCATGGCCTGTGCCAGGCCAAGTGGATGAGATTCCATGTCTTGGTCATCATAGACCTAAATTGGTAACCTAAGAGTTGAGCTTAGCCTGCTTCTCTAGCAGCTTGTGCATGGCTCTCAAGGAGATATTTGAGCAATATCTAGATGAAGAATCAAAGGACAGCTTTATGCCACTTGAGGTGATGTCACCTGATGGAGTACCGTGTCTGCGATGTGAGAGAGGGCAGACGTGGGAGGAGGAGTTGGGCCACCGAGCTCTAAGGTCCCAGGTCTGTGGTGGCTGCTCCAGGGAGGACGGGTGTCGGGGTAGCCATACTTCTGCCTGTGTGTCATCTTGCTCTGTGACTCTGCGCCAGTCGCTTAGTCTTTCTGAACTTTAGTGTCTTTGTCAGACGGGTTTGCCCTGAGCGGCTGGCTCCAGGGTGTCTGCTGGACTGCGTTAGCTCCATCCCAGAGCGCTTGTTTCCCAGGGCTTGAAACTTCCTTGCTGGGCACCCCCTTGCCTCACTTATGCACCAGCCTTCAGGTCCTCTGTAGCCATCTTGTGTGGAAAGCTTTCCTAGGCCTCTGCTCTGCCGTGGCTTTCTGCTGTCCTCCTCAGCGGGTTGTTCCCTGCCTGGGCCTGTGGGCGCTGGCCTGCACTCCAAGGCACAGAGGCTGAGCTGTCAGTATTCGCTGGGTTGAGTTCTAGCTCGCTCGCTCTTGGTTCTAGCTCTCATGTCAGCCTCCAGCTCTCATCTGTTGCTCTTTGATTCTTCCGTCCTCCGAGTTTCTTCTGCCTGGAGGGCTTTTCTGTCCTTCAGGGAGGCCACCTTGTTCCTATTTTCTAACTTGTGAGAGCCCCTTACAGTGGTCTCATATTACAAATCCTAGCAGTCACATCATTGGTAGGTATTGATCTTGATTTGATGAGGGACAAATTTGAAGCTTGGAATTGAAAGGGCCTGGAGGGGAGTGTCCAGGGAGGCCAGCCCTCTGCCCAGTACGGAGCAGTCTCCGGAATGGAGGCTCAGTCTGCCTGGCAATCGAGAGTCATCTTGTGCTTCATTATCCGGGATCCCAACCCTGCCCCAGGCCATGCTGCTGATTCGGTGGGCTGGATGGAGCCCAGCAGTGAGTAACAGCGCCCCGTGCTTCCGATGGTAGCCCAGATCAGGACCACCATTCTCGAAGTGCTGACAGGCACACCACAGCTCCTGGGATCATCTGTCTCCACAGGGGACACTTCGGCTCCTCTTAAGATGTCCAGCCCTGTTCGCCTCTGGCTGCACACCTGGACTAATAGCACATTGCCAGTCGGAGTTTAAAACCACATTTAAGATAATCTGTGTGATGATTTGATTAAGTCAACTACCTATTTTTTAACAACTGTTGTCAGGTATGAATAGGTGGAATTACAGCTCGCGTGGGATATATTTCTGTGACTATTTAAAAAATACTCTAGTTTTAGTCTGAATCATTCTGTGTACGCATCTATCTGCCTGTGTACGCATTTGCGTAGCCTCTTTTCAACTGTTCTACATCCATGTATTTAATCAGTGCTGCTGTACTCTTTCTGAGACCTCGAACTACAGTGTCAGGTAGGAAAGCTTTTCCCCAGTCATCCATACTGATTAATAATAAATAAATGCCATGCGTCTCTCTGTAAGAGAGTGCCAGCTGCCGTCCTCAGCCCTAGTTTCTGACCTCAGAGCTGCCTCAGCCCCAACACGCAGAGAAGCGCAGCGAGTGTTGGTGAGCCAAGGAGGGGCACCAGGTGCTCCAGGTGACAAACTTGGGGAGCACTCCAGGGAGGGGTCGCCTCACAGAAGCCACAGGACCAGTAGGAAGCAGTCAAGGACATGGGAGGAGAAGAGTGTTCTAGGCAGAGCGCGGCATGGGCAAAGACCCAGAAAGACCGGGGAGGACAGAGCAACTTCCAGGCAGTGTGAGTGGCTTCCTGAGGTTTTCCATCTCACAGGGACAAGATGATGATGAAGGAGGAGGGTGGGTCAGCTCGGATGTGGCCTCTGGAGCTGTGCTAAGGAGCATCGTTTCTGGGCTTTTGGTTTTAGAGGTTTTTTTTTTTTCTTTTTTTGAGACAGGGTCTCACCAGTTTGCCAAGGTTGGCCTTGAACTTACGGTTCTCCTACCTCAGTCTCCTAAGGAGCTGGGATCACAAGTGTGTACTGTCATACCCACTAGGTTCATCTTGCAGGTAGCAGGGGCATCTGAAATGTATCTCAGGAGGAGAGAAGCAGGATAATGTTGAGCACTGGCGTGAAGCATAGGTGCTTATACCTAACACTTGCATAGCACACATACTTACTTACCACTAGCCTGCTCTTTGCACATTACCTGATGACTCATTTATTTCTCACAGCGACTCTGAGGTAGGTGCATTATTCCCATTTCACAGATGAGGTGATGGAGTTGTTAAGGATTTTAGTAACTTACCTTGAGTTCACATAGCCAGTAATTTTTGGAACTGTGATTTGAACCTGTGAGGTCTGGTTCCAAAGTCTGAGCTCTTAACCATGAGGAAATTCATACATCAGAAAGATCTTCATGGCTGTAGAATACAGAATGGATTGGACAGGTGCATACATGAGGACAAAGAGCCAAGTAGGAGTCATTTCACAATCAGATGAGGGGCGATGATAATACGGGTAGGGCTGTGACAAGAGTCACATTCTCATCTGAGATTCGTGCGGGGTGTGTGTGTGTGTGTGTGTGTGAGAGAGAGAGAGACAGAGAGACAGAGAGAGAGAGACAGAGACAGAGAGACAGAGAGAGAGAGATTGGTGACGGAACCCAGGGCCTGGCACATTGCTAGGCAAGAGTTCTCCCACTAAGCTATGTGTCCCCTTTGTAGTTTTTATCTTGAAACAGGGTCTTGCTAAGATTGTCCAGGCTGGCCCCAAACTTGTCACCCTCCTGCCTCAGCTTTCCAGATAGCTGGGATTAGAGGCGTGTGCTACCATGCCCTGGCTTAAAATTCACTTTTTTTCTGTACAATTTGCAGCCCATGGATTGGAATACCTATGTTATAATAAAAAATTTTTATATAACATATTAAAAAATATGTTTAAAAAGTAAATTTTGATATTTATGTTATCTGTTTTATATGTGGCTCAAAACAATTTGTCTTCATTCAGTGTGGCCCAGGCAAGCCTGGTGGGTCCAACCTGTGAGTGCCCCATGGTTGGTTTTTGAGCTCCTTGAGAACATTGATAGGCTCAAACCAAAGTACAGGAACCACCAAAGCCTACTCTTTAGAAATAAAATGTAATTTTTTTTGTTAATTCTAAATGGATTTCTTGGTATAATCTTCCTTGGCCTTTTGGTCAAAAAATAGTCAACAGTCTGTCTCTGAATACCCTTTTTCTTTTTGACTTGTTTATTTTTGCCCCTTGCCCCAACTATGAAGTAAGTCTTGTTAATCACCATATCCCCAGGCCCTGGCACCCAGGAAGGTCTTACTATATATTTGTTGAATGACTGAATGGGTACCTAAGTCATGCAATTTAGGTTAAGTCCACAGACCCAGAATCTAAAATAAATTAGGACTGGTTGGTTAAAATGGTAGTAGAATAGAGATGGCATTAGATGTTGCTGAGGGGTGTGTGGCCAGGAAGAAAAACCAGTAACAACAAATAGAGTGCCATTGCTGGAGCAGGCTGTATTACCTTTTGGACTCAGTTTCCTCATCCGCTCAACCTGAGGACTAGGTGTAATGATCACTTTGGCCATTTATTCAACAGGATCCTGTCACTACCCTGCATATGACGATGACATATAACCATGAACATGTACATCTGTCAAAATTTCAAACGCTCATCAGATATATCAGCCCAGTCTTGCATATTGCCAGCGAAATGTGCACATGTTGGGAGGTAGAGCGATGGAGTGTGCTAAGTGCGGTGACACTGGAGCTGCAAAGCCCAGTTGTAGAATCAGACAGACGAGCAGGGAGAATCATGACAGCAAATATTTTAATAGCTCAGATAGCTCGTTGCTTTCTACCCTCCCAACAACTGTCAGAGGTGGCGTTATTATTGCCACTGTTGTGTAGACAGGGCTCAGAATCACTTGCCTCAATTCATACAGTCGGCAAGAGGACTTAAGCCCCCATCTCTGGCTGCAGTCCCAGGCCTTGAAATTCTGTGTGATAATGTCCTAACTTTTGGGGTGACAAATAGAGGAAAGACTGCATCGTGTACAAGGTACGTGCCGGCACATTAAGGCTCAGAGCTTTTGAAACCTTTCCTCCTAGATCGGCGGTGGTGATTTGTTGTTTGTTTGTTTTTGTTTTGGTGCTGGGGATCAAAGTCAGGGCCTATGCTTGCTAGGCAAGCGCTCTACCACTTGAGCTAAATCCCCAGCAACAGTTGTTTTTTCTGAACTAAAACCTCAGCTTTCGGGTTTAATTCCAGTGTTGGCACTTTGTGATAAGTAAGTGGGTTTTGGGTTGCACTTTGGGCCTCAGTCTCTAAACGGTTCGCCGTTGCTGCCTAGAGTAAGAGCTTTTGTGGCTGGGATCAGAGCCTGCCCAAGGGCCTCTGACTGATGATCACACGAGTCCAGGGAGATGAGGGACAGCGCCTGCAGACACCTCGCATCTGAACTGGCCACAGGGATCCTGGTGGAGAGAAGCATTTTAAGATCCTGTTACAAGACAGGCATCTTTTTATAAAAATGCACATGATTTTTGAACCAAAGAACATTCCACCCAGTGTCATTCTCCCTGTCCCTTCCAGATGAAGGCCCTCTGATACTCAGCTGCTGGGTCTGGGGACAGAGGCGCATCCATCTTCTCCCTTCTCTACTCCTCTTAGAGTCTGCAGCGAGCAAGTCCTGGGATAAAGCGAGGCCCAGCGAATCCTCCCCTGGAAAGCCCACCGGGACAGGACGACGGTGTCTTTATGACTATCCTCTGAGGAGGTGTAAAGGGAAATGCAAATCCCACGCAGCAGTGGCTGGCTGGTTCTCCAGTCAAAACTGAATTAAAAGCTCATTAAGTACTTGAGCAAGTGGGGCTGGCTGGGCCGTGCAGTGCTGGGAAAACTGAAAGTGGAGGAAGGGAAGGGGCGGGCATCTCCAGTTGGCAAGTGGCAGGCTGTGAGCAGGGCAGGCGGACCAGGAAACCAGACAAAACCAGCCGTCATGCGGATGTGTTTGTGAGTGCTGTAGAGGAGTCTGGGGCAGCCACATAGTGTATGCTAATTGCTATATTTCCTTTTGTTTTTTCCCCATGGAAAATGCTCGGTTGGAAAGCTCAGAAACCAAAGAGGCAACACAGAAATGCCAAAATGTAGACGTTGCACAAAAGAGAAGAGGAACAAAGGAAAGCGGGGATCCAGGTTGAGGGAAGAGCTGAGCGTGGTGCTCTGTCAGCAGCGCTCTGTTCCCTGTGAGCCTGAAGGAAAAGAAGCCAGCCGAAGGGCAGGATTTCGCGTGCAGTGCTGCCTTTCACAGCATCTGTGCCATTGTTTGAAATCTGTTAATTGGATTTTTTTAAAAACTAGAAGCAAAAATTCTACCCACCAAAAGACTAGAAAGTTAGCAAGTTCAGATGAGATGCCAGAGTAGTTACAGCTTTCAGCAAACATTGATTAAAAAAAGTGCGAGCTGACATTTTCTCGACTTTTCTATACAAGACACTTCTCAGTTGACCTTAAGACTCAGATACAAATTAGGGAGGGTAAATTTGAGCCTACTTAAAATAATTATCCATTCGTAGGAAAGACTCGGGGTATTTTTTATGTACTCCTAATGAGCCGATAGATCTGTTTGGATGACTGGCATTCTTTAAACTGAGCAAAAACAGACCAAGATACTGAAAGAATAATTCATCTAATGAAGCTGGAGAATACAGACATATTATACTGGGAAAAGTGAATCAGAAGACATTTGTCTTCATCATTGACCAAAATCCCAGGTGTTGAAGTGTTGGTAAGTGAAGTTTTTATCTCTCCCGCAGTGACCCTGGATATTTTTATTCTGGGGGATACTGGGGATAGAACCAAGTATCTTATGTGTGCTAAGCAAGCACTCTGCCACTGAGCTATGTCTCAAACCCCTGAGATTCCTTTCGAAAAGCTGCAGTTGGGAGAGAAAGAACGTCATCTTCAGTAGGGACTGGGGTTCTGGTCCCATTTCAGTTAGGAGGCTGCTTTTAGAGCTTGACCCAGAATAGTGCTCCCCAAATGAGAAGACATCACACACAGTCTGGAACGTCTTTGCAAAAAGGGTCAGTCCTAAAGGGTGGATCCCATTGGATTGGCATGGATTTGGTTCAGTAATACAACTTGCAGAATACCTGACTGCAGTAAAACCACTGGCACCTGGCTCCCGTGTAGCATAGCCTTGGGCTGAAGAGTCCCACCAGCAGGATTAGAGAGCGTGCCAGGAGCATCCCAGGACAGCCCCTGCATCGCCACCAGCAGGCTCCGGGCTCTGGCCTTCTGCATGTCAACGCCACAGTCAGGAATAGAGCAGCGTGTTCTCTGTCCATTTTAGAAATGATTCCCAGCTTCACACCCAGCCCAGGACACAGGTCATGTGGTTTTGCAGTCTTTTTGACCTCAGATGAATTGGAATCAAGCCTGAAGTTAGGTTCTCCTCTGCTTGGATGTCAGACACAGGCTAAGTACCCCCTTCCCTTTGGCTCCCGTCCACACCTAGTTCCTACTGCTGCCTCCCTCTAGCCGCAGGGATCCTGTCTCACCTTCCAGCTTCTCTCAAATGGGGGGGTATTCAGCACTGCTGTCTGGTTAGGAGTCAGATGTTCTTTCTTTCAGCCATACTCTAGAGCCTTGGCAGAGGACGCTGAGAAGCCTAATTTGATTTTCCTACAGATCTGCCTTACCTGTTGGCATTTTTACAGGAACAAAATGTACTCCCGATTTACACTATTTTATTTATGAAAGAGCAAGGAATGATGTACTCTAAGAACTTTGATTAACATACATATGGATAAATGCATATAGTCCAAATGTATAAATACATAAAAAATAACCAGAAGGAGATAACTTGAGCTAGGAATCCGCAACGTGATTTTATCCATGCAGCCTTTCTTAGCAGAACCTGTTATTGCTTATGGAAATTAAAATCTGGGGCTTTATCTCAAGAGCAAGTTTTCCCTAAGTCCCAAGATTATTTTCTTTTCTCCCTGAACTCGCTCTAAACTGGAATTTCTTTCTTAAAAGAAGATAGACAAGGATAGAATTTACTTGAGTAGCCTGTCTGAATCATCCTGCCTTTTAGTTCAAAATATGTTTGTCAATTCTTTGAAAATGACCTTTAGGCCGCCTGATTGGATTGTGTCAGAAACAAAACTCTGCTAAGTAAACATTCATTAAATACACGGTTTGAGATTACTGCTTTTGTTTCCTACATCAAGTTTTCCTAACTCCGCGGATGTGTTTGTTCAGCCACAATCCCCTGGAGAAGGCCAGTAGTATTCACTTGAAGATAAATAAAAAATAAATTGTTAAAGAAAGAAGGTAAGCTTCAGCAAAGAGTATGTTTTGGGGATACACTGTGGCACCCCACTGCCCGTGACCTTTGTGAAGACCTTGCAGTTGAATATAAATTCAAAATAAAGTCTCCTAACGATGCTCGATTTTAATTCCTTGAGGGGTCTTGAGGGCCGGCTGAATAATGAGAGGCAAAATGCAATGTGCTTGTGAGAAAGCCGGACAAACACAGACAACTCCTGGCACTCTTCGGCATTGTGCGTCTCTAATCACGTAAAAAGAGCTAGGCAGCCTTTCCTTTCAATTATGTACGGAGGACGGGGGGCTTTCTGCTAATGAAGACACAGGAGTGTATTTTTCAGATCCAACAGATAGATCACCTAATTGGCTTACTTCCAACAGCATTCTCTTCTTTCTTTTCCTTTCTTTTTTGTGATACTGGGGATTGAACACAAGGCCTTGTGCATGGTGGGCAGACAACTTTATCACTGAGCTACATCCTCAGCCTTTTATTTTTTTTACTTTGAGACAGCGGCTTGCTAAGCTGCCGGGGCTGGCCTCAGGCTGCCGATCCTCCTGCCTTAGCCTCCTGAGTGGGATTGCAGGTACACACCACCATGTCTGGCTAACAGTTACATTTCAGTCTACACTACTGTGGTAAATCCAACTCAGAAATTGAATGGGTGTTTGTGTATTATTATGAGTATCCATATTTTTAGTTGTCCTGTTTTGCAAAAGACTATCACTATCTGAATGCTTGCATGTGGAAGGTTTGATCTAGATTCGAAGGTTTCCACAGAAGTTGCCACGTTCATAGGAAGTTCAAATGAGACAGTGTATATGAAAGCATTTTGTTAACTAAAATGTTACAATTTTGTTGGAGGCAATAATGCATATAAATATTTAGGAATGTCCTTATATTCAGGAAGTTAACCCCTGTTGATCATCATCAGGATTTTGGGGAAGGAGGAAGTTCTGGGAATTGAAGTAGATAGGGAGGGAGAGATTCCCAGAGAAAGTAAACGTGACTTGGACCTGTAAGGAATGGATTAGAGTCAAGTAGATATGACATCTTATTTTATGGCACAATAAATGGCAAATAACACGCTTTACTTAAAATAGCTTTCAAGCCAATTATCCCACTGGGGTTAAAGAAAAAATGTATGCAATGATCAGTTGGCATTAATGTTTGATTAGCACATCAGCATTGTAAATTACTGGTTAATTCACATGAGCGATTAGTAATATGGCTCACTGAAATGGAACGCTCTTAGCTGAAATGAAGAAAACTTAGAAGCTGAAAACCAAGGGCCTGTGTCCTACCCCTTAAGGCGTGATTCCTCACAGGCCTAGTTAGCAGTAGGCTGGATTCCTTATTTCTTTTTTCCCCTCTGAAAACAATGAAAGGTAGAAAGAAGGTCAGTGCTGTATGTTCCTAATACTGCATTAGATCACACAACCACTCTTCTTTACTCTTTTAATAAATATTGTACTTCTGAAATAGAGGGTTAGATTTGGTTGAAGGAAGAGAGCTTGAAGAGTCAGAGAAAGCTCTTCTATTAATTTTTTCCTGCCACTGTGCCCACAGAGAGGAGCTAGAGCTACCTCGTACCTAGAGGCTCAGTATCCCCCAGGGCAGAGTCTCGGGTGATGCGTTCAGAACAATTTTGTGTTCAGTAAACAGAGCGAAAATATCTACCAAGGTGTTCTGTTCATGTGGTTTATCAAGTCTTCAAAAATGATGCCTTTTCCTGTTGCTGCCTAGCACAACAAACAGATACGGAGTAGAAAAGGTATAGGACTTCTTCCCTGCTTAGAATAAGGAAAGGGGGAATAGTAAGGGGAGGAAATAGGAGCAAAACAGGATGATTGTTCTGGGCTATTTGTGAGATTAATACAACAAAACATGGAGCCTACGGGTGGGGTAGAAATCTTGAAAGACTACCTGTGGGCCTCAGATTTAAAGAAAAGGCATTAGAAACTAGGAGGAGCGTGCTTAGGATTCAGTCACACCCGAATGAGAGAGGCTGAGAACCAGGCTCCAAGGAGGTATCATCTTGGGTCCCCAGATAGGACGGGAAGACAAAGAAAAGGAAGTGGAGGACCCGGGGCTGTACCCTAGTATGCTGGGAATTGCCTGTCTTTCGGGTAGGGGAGGCCCAAGGTAAGTAAGAACTGGGTGTACTTTTCTGGGTAGCCAAGTATCTGGCCGTGAGTGAACGCTGCTGGCACAGTGCAGGGTGGGACTCTACAGATAGGAGTCGGTTGGCAAGTTAGCCACCCTTCCCTCACCTTCTGAGGGCTGCAGTGTATCATAAACAGTTCAGATGAACAGGAGTCACAGGTCTCTTTGGTGGGCTGCAGTTTTATGTGAACTACTGTATTTGGAGAGATGATCAGATTTATTCCTTTGGGCTGGAGTGCGGGAACTGGGGTCCCCCTGTATGTGAGCTGTTACAAATGGTGGCCGCCCAGACACACTGCACCGGGGACCAGGTCTCGGGTCTCTCGAGTCTCATCCTTTTAGGCCAGGACCTTGACCTTGAGAAGTCCCTTCCTGAGCCGGGTGTGCTAGTGCACGCACACCCTGTAATCCGCACGGGGAGACTGAGGTAGCAGGACCTTGAGTTCGATGCTGGTCTGAGCTCTATTGCAAAATCGGTTGAAAAAACCAAAAAGAAGTCCTTCCAGGGAGATCGCAAGGCTGTTTGCTGTGTCCAGTCTGATGCAGCCTCTGCCAGGAGCTTTGCCCCCTCCAGACTTTACTGGGAGAGAAATCAGCTCGTGCTTTTTGCCCCTGGCCGAAGACTAAGGGCTTGTCAAGGAATCAGCAGTTGTTAGATTCTACTAGGTTTAGTAGGTGCTGTGCCAGATATTTGTATTCTTTGTCCTTTTTCCTTTCGATAGCCAAATCACAAGATGAAGTCATACAATTTTTGTTTTAAAGGCAGCTGGCTTTGCATTGAATCATAGTGTGACTTGATTTTGATAGGAACAGATGAAGGCAAAAGGTCAACTGTTTCCCTGGAGTTGATCAATGGCAGGAGTTTGATGGCAAATTACTTATCAGATAAACCTGTCAAATGCTTGTGAGAATCAGTACTTACTGGGAAAAGGTGGTTGGGCCTTAATGATCACACTTGCTCCCAAGGGAAATAATTCTAGCAGCATGTTCAGACATTAGGATAGTAATATATAAAAACAATGTGGGGGTGACTTTTAGTGAGGTCACTTATTTTGCCGTCGTTGATCAATAGCATATTCATCATCACACTATCTTGTTTCTCACAGAAGACAGCCACAGGCCCGTCAGGATCAGCTGAGATTGCAGGAGTGCAGACCCCCAGGCCTCTCCTGGGCTCCCTGAGTCTCAAATGAGGGGCTGGGCCGTGTGAATCCTCATTTTTATGGAGCTTCTGAGGGCGGCTATAGGAAATAGTAGATGCCGAGAACTGCACCTGCTGGTGTTGGTCTGTCTCCTCTTCCAGGTGCCTTGCCTGTATCTCGGGCCTCTGAGAGAAAATAAAGCCGTGTCCAGAGTCTAGATAGTGTATCTTAGCGGCAGGTATGAAGGTTTGAGATGGACTTTAAAATCAGATGTGAGGCCAGGCATGGGGGTGCACACCTGTAATCCCAGCACTCAGGAGGCCGAGGCAAGAGGATTGCAGCGAGTTCGAGGCCAGCCTGGACTACGTAGCAAGACTTTGTCTCAAAAAACCAAAATAAGTAAATTAGTAAAATAAAATAAGGTGTGAGTTCTTGGCGGGTCACTTCATGTCTTACTCTCGTTTATGCAGAGGTGAGTTTTAGCTTAGTCTAGGGCTCAGAACAGTGCCGGGGTTTAGGTCTCCTGGGGGTGAGGTACTGTTAACATCTCATCCCTTTTCTCTGTCACTTTCAGTGGCTTTTGCCAGCCTTCGAAATAGGGCTGTTGCCCAAGACTGTTCTCAGAAGGAGGCTTCTGCTGTGCGGCCCAGCCTATCTGCTAAGAGTCGGATTCCTGTCTCTGCCTCCTACTAGACACAGCTGTGGGGGTTCCCACAGGGACGTGACATGCGGTGTGCCACACCGCTAACTCACTGTCGTCTGTTTACTCCTCCCTGTGAAAGCGGCACAGTTAGGGCCTGGGCTGTGCACTGGCCACCCACGTCCCATCCCAGCTCCAGGATGCACTCGGAGGGCCGTTGGAGCCCACTTTCCTCATCTGTAAAACAGGAGCAGTGTCCTCCTCGTGGCATGCGTGTACAGATTCACCGAGCTAACAGACCTAAAGAACTTGGGTCGGGGGGGCTGGGGATTTAGCTCAGTGGTTAGAGTGCTTGCCTTGCCAGCACAAGGGCCTGAGTTCGATCCCCGGTACCGCAAAAAAA
Source organism: Hystrix cristata (assembly GCA_004026905.1). Classification (NCBI taxonomy): domain Eukaryota; kingdom Metazoa; phylum Chordata; class Mammalia; order Rodentia; family Hystricidae; genus Hystrix; species Hystrix cristata. The sequence continues at coordinate 40,962 of PVJO010008416.1, read as the reverse complement.
AAAAAAAAGAACTTGGGTCGGTGTTTGGCCCAGGGCAAGTATTAAGTATATCATAGCCATTTTTATTATTTATTCCTTTATCAAATAATGACTGTGCTCCTGCTGCATCTCAGACTCTGCTTCAGACCTGCAGCATCCCCCGAGTCAGAAACAGTCAAATGCCGAGTCTTCCCGCTCGCCAGCCTCCCTGCAGGAGAAGGGCAACATCCCATTCAGATTGTAGTCTCGGCGCTCAGGTTATGGAAGTAATAGTACTGATTTGCCTGAATTAAATTCCAGAAAACTGTGTCTTCTATAAGTAATTCACATTATCTTAACCAAAGAGAAATACAGCGTCTTTTACAAGGACAGCAGAAGATTTTAGAAAGATCTGTGAAACTTACTCTATTCTCAAGAAAAGTTAGGTCTAATTGTCAAACCTCTCTTCGTTCTGAACTGTTTAGAGTAGGCAGAAATACTGTTTTTTGAGATAGAAGCAACTGATATTGGTAATCTCCTGGTTCTACCTAATATTTGGTTAAGTACTTGGCATGTAGCAGGTGTCTCGCAAAATAAAAATAATCCCCCAATCTATATCCCAAATGCTGGGATTATTTTATGGTATTCTAGGGAAAATACATCTCCAATAAATTTTACTTTTAAAAAGTAAGGATTTGGATCTATAACCTCCTAAAACAACCTACAAAGCAGTGAGGGCTGGTGAGAGGAATGAGAATTGGGAATCAGATGGGCTGAATTTTCAGTAGCTTATTATCTCCATGATAAAGACAGCTAACTCTTCTTAAACAATCTGTCTGGCCAGCCTCAACTTCCCCATCTGTCATCATTGATCATTATAATGTGCAAATAAAAAATTTTGTTAACTCTAAAATACGGCACAAATGAAAGGTAGTGTCAGTATTTCAGTACACACTGTGAAATAGAAGTGTCTATAACATACAAAGGAAATGCCTTTGGTGGTTGTACAAATAAGAGTCTTTGGCCTATGAGTGGCCAGTCCTGTGTATGAAGCTGAAAATGAGAGGGAGAAGCGAGTGAGGAAGACGCTGTTTCCAGGGTTCCTTTGGGACCTCCTAGGCTGGGAGGTGAGGACGCTGTGGTTCCTTCTACCATATGAGGGACTGGTTCTCATGAGGCTCATGAGCAGTTTCATTCTTGGCTGCTGGACTCTTGCATCCTAAAGGCAGGAGGAGGGATTCTTACGCACAAAAAACATGAATATTTTCCTTGGTCTGCAGTAGTTTTGTTTAGGAACAGGACACTGCAGCGTCTGCCTGGTCTCAGTCCAAGGAAGCCAGCTCAGAGACTGAGACTGGCCATCATCAGGCTTAAATGAGTAGACAATGAGTGTACAAGGGTGATCAGAATATATGGTGAATGTTTATATTTTAAAAGTCTCATTACAGTAAAAGACACGTTGTCATTAATCCCCCTCAAAATACTTCCTCTTGCTTCAAATATACTTGTCCCATCGTTTTTGCCCCTTTCTGAAGCAGTTCTGGAAGTCCTCTTTTGTAAGTGTCTTTATAAGATATGATAAAAAACCAAAGTGAGGGCAGCAGCCTCTGACAGAAAGACAGGCTCATAAGAACATTACAGCGTGTTCTCATCTGTCTAATTCACAGGCTGTGGCACTGTGCAGCTTCTGGCTCTTCCCCAGAGTCAGAGTGACCAGGAAAGGTAAATCTTTTGAATCAGTTCAGGATATCAAAGAGGCCACACAGCACAACTAAAGACACTCCTTAAAGAGGACTTCCCGAATTGCTTCAGAAAGTGGCAAGAACAGTGGGACAAGTGTGTTCAAAGTGGCAGGGTGGTACTTTGAGGGAGATTAATGACAATGTGTCTCACTGTAATAAATTTTAAATATCTGAACATTCATAATATGCTTCGATCATATTTCATAAGTGGTAGAGTAGTAAATGTCGAGATAGATGCCAACCCATATCAGCCTTGGCTTCCATGACAGGTGGGTACACTGCCTGCCCTCACAGTGCTTTATAAAAAAAACATTTGTAGATCTGTGCATTGCTGGCTGTCTCGTCCTCTTGAGCGGATGCCTGCGCTGGGTGTTGCTGGTCCTCCTCAGGTGTCTTCGAGGGAGCCAGAGTTTCCTGTGTTGTTCATTTCTGCTTTCAGCCACAGGATAAAATAGAAAAAGGAAGCAAATTCCTGTCTTCCATGCTCTTCCACATCTAACCCTTGAGAGTCTAGATTCTCATCCCTTTGCCTTGAGGCTTTGAAAGCGAGAGAGAAGATGAAGGGAGGGAAATGGGACGCACCGGAGAGGATTTAGACAGTGGGTAAAATGAGATCCCTGCGAAGGACTGAGACCCATCGTCACCTGGCTTCTGGTCCCTGTGGGCTCTGCTCTGCGCTGCTCTGCTCCTCCCGTGTGCAGCTGGACCGGGAGAGGGCGGGAGATGCGAAACGGCTGCTCCAGCAGCAGGAGCAAGGCCTGCTGGGAACACTTCGGATTGAGGAGAGAACCTAGGAACTCCCAGGACTTTGGTTACTGTTTGTCCAGGCAGTTAAAGATCAGGAAAACAAAGCAGAAGATGGCAGAACTGCCAAGGGAAGGATGAGGTAGAAGAAGACCTAGAAAACCCAACCAAAACAGCAGAAAGTCTAGGAAATGTAGAGAACATGAAGCATGGACTCAAATTCAGTAATAACTAAATTCTCTATAACCCAAGACATCCAAGATGAGGAAAAACAAGTTTTGCTGCTCCCAAGCAACAACCAATTTATTTGTATTGAAAGAGATTATTAGAGTATCTTTAACTTGTTTACAAATGGAATTATTTTATTTTGAGAATTCTCTTTAAAAACATTCAGAATTTGAAGAGTGGTGTGCCATTCTGGAACACGCATCGGAGATGAAACACAGAAACAAAAATTCATTTTGAATAGAAAATAAATGCCATTTCCAGGAATATCAGGGGACAGGTGGGAGAGAACACGGCCGATTGTTGGGCAGAAACAAAGACGGCATTGGCCTCTGGGGCGTGTGGGCGGCTGGCGTGCCCTGCCCGGGTGAGCGCGTGTTTGCCCAGCAGCTCAGCAGCCGGCCCAGGCTGTGTGCACCTTTTACAGAGCGGGACCTCGGCAGCTCAACTTGAAAACCTTTGTTTTGGATGTGAGCGGACCAGGAAAAGGAGAAAGGGATAGAGTCACAGCCATGACCTTGGTCGCAAGCACAAGATGACGGGTCTCAGGCCTTCTCTTCTGTCTGTGAGGTCCTGGGCAAGTCATTAGATCTCAGATCTGTGGTCCATGAAGAAGGGAGGATGGTGGTGCCAGCACTTCATAGGAATGTAATGAGGATTAAATTAGGTGCCACTTGAAGGACAGAGTGCCTAGAAAACCCTCAGACACTCTTCACATGTAAGGTTGTATTGCTGTGTTCTTGGGATGGGCTTTCTGGTGATCAAAACATTAGATGTTATCGTTAACTGCTTCTGCATATTAGCCCATATTTAGTTGTTTCTCGAGCCAGGTAGGATGGCACCAGGCTCATAGAAGGTGCCCCGAGTGGGTGTGACTGTAGAACCAGCATGCCCATTTTGTACCCGTGGTTTCTGTGGCCTCTGAGACACCAGCTTAGAAAGAGTTGTTTTTCAAACTTCAGGCCAAGACCCGAAGGTGGCTAAAGGGGAGAAGTTGATTTGAAGGGTGAGGGCCTCTGAGAAATCAAGCTCCCTCCAGGGTTAGGAGCGGTACTCCCCAGAGAGGGAGTCTGTGTAATTTCCTGGTAACAGCTGACTTTTTGTGTTCTGTGCTGACGCTGTTGGTCTTTGGGGATCTGGACCATCAGGAGATATCAAATCCCCTAACACCTTTGTTTTTTTCCAGTACAGTGTCTCTGTGGTGGGGATGAAGGGACTTGGTTGTCTGCCCTGCCTGGTGGCCAGGTTGTCCCGCAGGGCTGAGGTGATTTCTTGCTCCAGGGAACAAGGGGGAAGCTTTTGGCAGGCTGGGTTGGTTGCCTCAGCCCCTTCTGCTGGATGCTTCTCCAGAGCCCAAACCCTGGAGTGCCCCGGAAAGAAATCCGGTAATTGTGGCCTCTCAGAAGGTCTGTTACAGGGAAAAGCTGTGTTCACCCAACTCTGTTTTCTTGCTCAGAAATACTGAGGTGAGAGAAAGGTGCTCAGAGAACCACCACACAGTCTTGAAAAAGCCTGCTCCCTGCGCTGTTCCTCACTTGCTGGTCTCGTCCTTCCACCTAGAAGGGAGCTGGGGGTGTGTCCTGCTGGCCTGGTGCCTGCTGTGCATCCCAGTGGTGAATCTTCCCCTGCTGGCTCCACTTGGCTTCAAACTGACCACGTATTTGCTTTACATAGTATGTGGGTTCCTGCAGCAAGGCGGCCCGGATAGAGTCTCACATAAAACACTGTTATTAAAAGCTGCCAGGAGATCTGCTGGTGATTACCTGTTGGTAATTAGTTCCCGCACAGACCACCTTTCATGTCTTGCTTTTATCCGTTCAGCTGCATTTTACCTGGGGAGTGCATGGGTTTGAGGCTAGAGGTTTCCTATCCTAAAATCCACTGTGGCGAAGAGGCAGAGTTAAAGACACACCCTTATCCCTCCTTCACACCAAGACATTTTCCACACGTGACCTTTTCTTGGTCTGCTAGACCTTACTTGTAGCTAAATGGTCCAGGCCTTCTTTGTCCCATGCATTTCCATGGTAACTCTAATCTTTAACCTTCTCTGTGATTTCTGTTTCTTCACACTAGGAGCTTCGGTAAGGTTGAATCACAATGTCAAATGTCTTTTCAAAATGAACCCACTCTGGTTTTCACTTGGCAGAGGGCTGGAGGGAGTTGACCAGTGAAGCCATGGTGGTGTGAGAGCTGAGGGACAAGGGGCAGAAAAAGGGGGCAAGGGGGATCCTTTCTGGAGCCCCCACCTCACCCTGACCCTCCTCAGTGCTGGTTATCAGTGATTCAAGGCCTTCCTCAGCTCCCTTCCATACAGAACAGAAATCAAGGGCTTTCTTTACTTTTCAACAACCATTTCTAGATTGTGCTTGCAATTTTTTTTTTAGGAAAAGGAAGTTTTAGAAATAAAATTCTGGCTTGTGATCATTAATGGAAAAGGAATCAAAAGAGTCATCCTTAAAACCTTCAGTTGCATCCCCTTACAGGCGACCGGAAAGGTTTTAGCGGTACTAGCTTCTGTTCACACCAGAATTTGCCCCAGTGCCCAGCTCCCTCACTGCTCGGCGTCCCGCCTTCTTCCCTCCACACTTGGCCATTTCCTCAGCGGCCGTCACCTGGCTCAGACGGCCGTGCTGGGTTGCCCTGGCCCTAGCAGAGACGGGGCAGCCTCTCAGCTACTGCATTCGGGGCCTGTGAGTGGGAGAGAAGGATCCAAGCTTTGTGCGGTGTTGGTTGTGGCTGTGCCTCAGTAGTAGGCATCTGAGTTCAGCCACAGTCACCCGCTGAGAGCAAGAAGAGTGTGTGCGCATGTGTGTTCAGATGAGTCTTAAACTATGGAGGGGAGATGCCCTGTACAAACCCCAGAAACTTAACATGTGTAGAGAATAACATTGTGCTTTAAGAGATTTTGAAATCGCTTGGCTGTAGGAAAACATAAGCCACTAAAACAAGCTCCCTTTAAAAGACACATAGATCCAGTGAACCTGTTAGGTTTTCAAAAAGAATAAGGAAATCCCTGCAGCAGCTGAGAAATAGAGGCTTCTTTATGGGCTCCCCACACGGCTTTGGAAGACCACAGACAAAAGTCCCGTTGTGTGCAAGGATGGTGCCACTTCGGGGAGTCTCCAGTCTGTCCTCTGATTCTGAGGGGGACTCTTGGTGCACGGCACCCCTCTCTGCTGCCCCAGCCCCGCCAGGCTGCGCCCCTCGATCCCCCTGAGCTGGGGGCAGACCCCAGAGCCAGTCCCACAGGGAAGCAGTAAGCGGCGTGGGGGTTCCCTCTCCAGTCCTAGCTTCTGCTGTCCTCAGACCAACACTGAGGTTGTGGTGTCGCCCACCGGGTGTCCGTGGCGATCACAGCCCAGAACGGTGGGGCGACAAGCTGCACGCCAGGCATCTTTCTTTCCTGGGAACTTCTTTCCTGAGGCGATTGAATGAGACCTTCACAGCCGAGGATGGTGGCCTCTGCTTCCGAACGCCTGGCCTGGTTCCCAGTGTGAGACATTCCCCAAGTATGTGACTTGCAGCGTCCCAGCCGCTGAGCTGGCAGTCTCCTGCCGCGGGAGAGCTGGTGCCCACAGGGTGCCGGGGTGGGGGAGTGCACCCGGCCCCTCGGCCAGGCCAGGCCAGGGCTCTGCCAGATGCTGGGGAGGCGCAGCCCCTGGTTACAGCCTGAAGGGGGAAGGTCCTGGCATGATAAGAGCCCGAAGCTTCTCTCTCCCTTCACCTCCTCTGCTTCACGCATCGAGTGAGGAGCCTTGGTGCACCTCACTGGGGTCCTTCCCCTCAGTAGTTCCAAAGATGGACAAGAAGAGCACCCTTCATTGAATTCCTCTGCTCACAGGTCTGAAAAGTGGTTTCGGAGGTCTGAAGGTCAACTGCGTCTGTCACGTGGCATTTGTTTTGTTTGCCAGTGATGAAGCCAAAGAGGAAGGGAACTTGTGGTGGATGGTAAGGCAGCCCTGCCAGGGAGTGCCTGGCATGGGGACCTTACCTTGCCCCAGGGGAAGGACGTGGGCGTGTGCTCAGCAGGGTGGGAGGCAGCATGCAGGATCACTTGGGAAAGAAAAGCGGCTCTGATTCCGCCACCCTCTCTTGGGGAGGAAGCCCCTTCTCTGACCTTACTCCCGTGTACTTTTATGTGTTTCTACAGTGTACGGTCAGGGAGTGGGCATTTGCAGCTCAAAATATGGTGATAAAATGACTTTTCAATTCTCTCTGGTCCTAGGCCTCATTTAGTTTAACTCTGTCTCAGCTTGATGCCTTCAAAAAAATCTTTGCTCCAAGGAGGCCACTAACGGAAGAGCTTAGAGGTCATTTGATGAAGGACGGCTGTATGCATTTTACTGATTTTCATTTTATTACTTGGTTATTATTTACTCTACTTCTGTTTTGAATGCATGTGGTTGTCAAAAACAAGACCAAAAAAGTCAAAAAAGTTTGTAAAAGGCAACTTCCAACAAATTATAGAATTTGGCATTCATAACGAACTTTCTTTTCTGTGTTTCAGTTTGTTTTAAATAAGCCTCGGTGTTTTCCTCCTGTGGAAACTGTGTGACATTTGTCTGTTTTGGAGTTTCTTTGTTTTGAGGTGTTTGGAGTAAGACGTCCTGTGCTTTTGCTTAATTTCACTTTTCTCTTATGTAGGGTTGCTTACCCTTGGCTATTATTTATTTCTTCCCTTAGTTTTGCCAATATTATTCTTCTGGTGCTTTCTGTCTCCTGGCTTCTTTAAGCACACCTCTGATGTCATCCCTTTTCCTAGCTCTCCTTTGGCATTTGACAACATCTGTGCCTTATCTGTCTTTCCGAATCTAGTTGCAGTAGCTAGTTGCTGTGAGGCAGTGACCCCAAAGGGCTCTAGAGCCAGGCAGCCTGAGTCCAAACCCTGGTTTGACCACCTCCCAGCTGTGTGACCTCGGGCTGCTTAATTCTCTTCTGTAGGCTCCTTGTCTTCCACAGTAGTGAGGGACAATCATGACACCTGTGTCATAGAGCTCTTTGGGGGATTAAGTGGGTAATTCAATGAAGCAGTATATTGTGAAGTCTTACAGTTGTGCCCACACCATTAGCCTTCATTTTGGGCTTCTTCTAGGTCTGATTAGGGATGACTGGCAAATACTAGCTGTTAGGAAAAGTAGATGGGGGAGGAGAATGTCAGCCTGTCGCTGACTCTGTAGTACTTACCATCCTTGGTGATAGAAAGGAAAGTCCCCTAAGTGAGCTGTGTACCCTGAACTGCTTGCTTGTTTTTCTGACCACTTTACCAAGATACAATTTGCAGACCTTTCCATTTACCCAGGTGAAGTATACTATTCCAGCAGAACGTTCTTAATTTTTAAAGTTGTGATCAATATATAGGAAACAGTTGGCCATTTTAACTATTTTAAATGTACAGTTCAGTGTTATTAATTATAATGATCCCCTCTGTTTTCACAATATTTGCACCACTACAAGAAGATGTACCCATTAAGCAAAAACTGCTCATGCCTCCTCCCCTAGCCCAGAGAACCTCTAATCCACTCTGTGAATTTGCTCCTTCTAGATACTGCAAATAAGTGAAATTATACCATATTTGTCTTTCTGTGCCTCACTTATTTCATTTAGCATGTTTTATAGACTTTTCCATGTCATAATATTATCGGAAATTCATTCTTTTTATGGCTGAACAGTATTCCCTTCTATGGGTGTGCCTGCCACATTGTATCCAGTATCTGAAGTTCTGAGCTGCTTTACCTTTTGGCTGTTGTGAATAATGCTGCAGTTAACACAGACATAAGAGTATCTGTCCAAGGCCCGCTTTTACCTCCACCCAGGAAAGGATTGGCTGGGTCACACGTAATTCCATTTTAGCTTTGGGAAGAACTGCTGAGCTATTTGCTTTTGGTCATTATGACCTGTGTATTTCCCTCGTCGAGGTGCCTCCCTCGGATGCTGCTTCGTCCTGTCACCCAAGCTTCCTGTACTTCCAAGCAGCAGCCGTGTTCTTGTCTGCCCACCTACACCCCTTTCTCCCTCCCGCTGTTCGGAGGGAGCACCCCCTCCTCGGAGCATACAGTACCAGCTTTGGCCGCTCATCCTCCTGGTGGCTCTCATGTTAGTGTCGAAGAGAGGCTAGTCTTAGTAGAAGGCCACCTGTAGACCATGGTTCACTTTGGCTGGAGCCGGGCTCAGCCACAGGATGACAGGGGACCCGTCAGGTGTGGGAAGTCGGGGAGGTAGCACCCGGAGCCCTGCCGAGTTCGGGCCCTCCTCAGACAGGCTTCCTTGTCCCTCACGACACCTTGTTTGTTGGATGCCCTCAACTTTGCTTGTGTTTAAGGAGCAGTTTGGCCACCCTGTCCCGGGGGAGGGTCGTTCTCCACTTTTCATTTGCCTGTAGTTTCTGCACTTTCTATGCACAAGTGAATTAATTAATGACTACCCCAACAGGCTGCGAGCCTGCCTCAGACGGCCATTCTGGCTGCTGGGCTAATTGTTAGCCTGGGTTTCTGGATGTCATTCATCTCACAATAAGGCTCCTAATTAATCTGGGTGCAGTTCTCACCAGAAGAAAGGCTGATAGGGAGAAACATCCCCCATTACCATGAGAAAGGAAATGTCAAGAGCCCCGTTCAGTTTTCCTGGCATCCAGGCCTCGTTTCAGATGAAAACCGCCATTAGGGCACGAAGGCCGCCCCTCGATCGGCCCTGAAAATCAGGGTGTGTGAGAGCCTGTGGAGCTAGCTGCAGGCCACACGGACCCAGCTCTGCGCCGAGCCCGCCGTGTGCACACCCGAGACGGGCAGAGCGTCCCCGCGCCCTGTGCCACGTCGTCCTCAGAGGCAGAAATTCCTCTGCCGTCCCAGAAGCAGGCGGCAGCTTTCATCTGGAAGAGCTAAAGGTCTCCTCTTTGTGTGTTTTTGCGTCTGCAGGACAAAAGATCCTTCACCACCGAAGTGACATCTTGGAAACAGTGGTCCTGATCAACCCCTCGGATGAAGCAGTCAGCACCGAGGTGAGCAGTGGGCCCCAAGGGGTCCCGCCTGAGCCTCACTAGTGGATGGAGGCCAGCTCTGCTCACGTTGGAGGGGCTGGACAGCTGGGACTAGCGAGGAGATCCAGGTTCAGGGGTCTCCCTGAAGCGTCGGCACTGCTTCCCTGTGGCCGACCACCTCACGCCGTGTGCTCCCAGTGAGGCCGCAGTCGGAGGTGCTGGCTGCATTTGCAGCACTTGGTGGTGTGGGGGGAGGGCGGAATTGGGGCATCTGTGGGTTGTGTGCAGCAGGGTGGAGTCTGGCAGGGATGCAGAGAGGAGCTAGACCGCAAGCCACCCCACCCCCACCACAGGCAGATTCCTGATGTCCGGTCCGCCGCTCCGTAGCTGGTGGCCCAGAGCAAGTCACTGGCCGTCTTTGTTGGAGTTTGCACGTCTTGTGAATGGAGGTTATGACTAACAGGTCCTACACTTAGTGTCCCTTCTCCGCATTGTGCTTTGAGGTGCTGAGTGTTCAGCACAGTGTATGGCATGTGGTGACCCAAATGTCGATGTGGGCTCTTACTGTATTATCGTGTGCAGCTCTTGCTAGAGAAGGTGACAGGAGTTCCAGAGCCCACAGTGATACAGGAACTCGGCTGGAGCCCAGCCACCCAGGCCAAGGAGTTGACCTAGCTCCATATCCTGCATCCTTCGACATCCAAGTATCTAATTCCAAAACGTGTCCACCACTACCCCAAACACTGAAACCCATGAGCATTCACGCCTTACTCTGCTTTGCTGCTCACAACCCCGATCTCCTTTCTCTGTATAGATTTGCCTATTTTGGACATTTCGTATAGATGAAATTATACAAAATGTGGCCTTTTTGTCTGGCTTATTTTACTTAGTATAGTTGTTTCAAGGTTCAGCTACTTTGTAGCATATATCAATGCTGCATTCCTTTTTACGGCTGTATAATATCTCATTGTGTGGATATACTACGTTTGCTTGTCAGGTCCTCAGTGGCTGAATGTTGGGGTTGCTTCTACCTTTTGGCTGTCATGATGTAGCATGTTTTGGCTGTCATGATGTAGCATGTTTTGTCCCGCTTCTGCCCGCTTGGGACCAGGAAAACTTTTGACAGTCCACTAAGGCATGTAGTTGAGAAAAGTGATGGGATAGCAATCTGTCTGTGACTAATCGAATCAGGAGGTAATTACAACCTGAAAAAAGCTGGAGGAATAATAACATGTCCAGGCAGACTGCTTGAGAAACAACTGTGAGAAATGAAAAGGAAAAAATGAGGAATTTTTTCAAGGAAACCTGGCTTGCTTGCCGAGCAGATGGGGTGGAGACTGTTGCTCGTGTTTCTGGGAGAGACAATGGGCTTTCTGCCCCTTAAAGTTCACAGAGAGTTCTTTAGTGCAAGTCATTTGCAATTCAGTCTCAAAGACTACTATTCAGGGGCAGCGTTTTCTTTATGTTCGGTGTAAGCACCTTGCCGATCGCTCTGGAGACTGCATTTGGAGCTGGGTGCTCGCTCTGTGGCTTGGAAGGAAAGGTCTCGGACAGGGGCTGGGGAGACGTCATGCCGACTTGGGACCCCAGTGGAAGCCTGGCCTTCCTGAGGGGCCCGTTAGGGGACCTGGACTGCACGTGGTGACTCAGCCTGTGGGACGTTACAGAGTCCTTCCTGGTCTCACGGACCGCATGCTGCTAGCAGACACTTCTGAACAGCTGTGGAACAAATGCTTGCCAGCTGTGAAGGCGCTTTGAGGAGGAAGAGGAAACGAGGGGGAGTCGGTACCACTGCTGTCTTGGTTGTAGCAGAACTTGGAAAGTGACACTCATGGGTGAACTAAGGGCCACACTTGATAATTTTATAGATGATTCGTCCAGCGGTCTCAGCCCGTACCCCTAGGGGAAGAAGAGCATCTCGCAATGAACGCCTTTGATTGGTGCTAAACTTTCTGCGCTCAGCCGATGTCCTGTCCTGGAGGCAGGATGGGGCGCTGTCCCCTACCCCCCCGCTCACACCCTGCACCCTGCGTCTGTTTCAGGTGCGCTTGATGATCACTGACGCCGCCCGACACAAGCTGCTTGTGCTGACCGGGCAGAGCTTTGAAAACACGGGAGAGCTCATTCTCCAGTCCGGCTCTTTCTCCTTCCAGAACTTCATAGAGATTTTCACCGATCAAGAGGTGGGTTCCTGTTGGGAGATGTCTCAGCTTGCAGTTGCTTGGTTGATGTTTAGACTCAGGCTGCTCTTTGAAAACACTGGGGAGTGAGAAGGGCGGGGAATGTCCCACCTCTTGAAATAGGCAAAGCCGAGTGATCCGGGGTGCTCTAGTCCTGTGGCTCACTGCCAAAAGAATCTGGAGCGCTCGTTCATTTTTAGTTGAATCATTCTCAGTGTGCCTGTGATAGAGCTGGGCAGGAAGGAGGTGGAGGCGGGGTTGGCACAGTCAACATTTACAGATGCAAAAATGATAGAGAAACCTGAAATGGCAGAGCCCAAGAGAAAACCCGGGTTTCCTGTTTTCTGAACGAATACTCCAGAGATCTCTTGGGCTTTGGGTCGGATGTCACTCCCTTGATCTCTTTTCAGTACTGGTACCTACTTTCCTGACCTAATCATTTCCAATTTCTCTTACTTCCTATGCCCGTCTCAGAGTTTGAACTGGGGCTTTATGAAGGGCCCATGGAAAAGGAGGCAGGTAGGAAAACGGGGCATGATTTGACCCAAGAAAGAGATAGTTGAAGTAGCTGGATTGGAGTTGGGTGGTTAATGCGTCTCATAAATATCTTATTCAGGGTAAGTACTGAAAACTAGAGGGTGTTAGTGGTATTTGGTAAAACTAGATGAGAGATTATAATTTGCTTATTTCTGCTTGAAAATTTATTCTGGTTGGGGAAATTTCTAAAATAATGTTTGAAAAATCTAGCATATTGGTTTATAGCGGTTACAGATACAATTCAGAGCCATCAGCGTGTCAGGTTGAGGCCCACCCGTAGCTGATGGTAGATTTCTAAATGGAGAGGCCAAGAGATGTCCTGCCAGCAGGAGTTGGTTTTTAACTGTCTCCGGGAGGGCAGCTTCTCTGTCTCATTTGCACTGTGCAGGGCCGTGTGGCTCTCTGCCTGCCGTCTTCCTTAGCTGTGTGCTACACGGAGAGAGGTCTGTGTCCTTGTCCTCACTGGCAAGGCCTGTAAGTAGCCACCCGGTCTCATCTGGCTCACCTGCAGGCCTCTGTCAGACACGATCAGTGGACATAACGATCTTTACTCTCCACTTGTGGGAGGGCTGGGGATGGTACAATGCTGTGAGAAAGGACCTCTGGCTTGGTGCTCAAAGCTCCAGCTCTTAGAGGTGTGGCGTCATCTGCATCAGGAGGCGCTTACCACCCAAAGTGGCAAAGGGACTCAAAAGCTGCGGGGTTCACTTATAGCAGCGTCTCTGTCTTTACCACTTCGGCCTGAAAGCCTGGCCCCATCTTCTCCAGAGCTTGTGCTCCGTCTCCCTCCGAGGTTGCCAGGGTCAGGTGCTTTGTCTTGTCTATCTTCATGTCCACTGCACTGCACATAGTAAAGGCCCAGTAAACTGCTGTTCAGCGGCATTGAAATTCCACAGCCGGAGCTACGATTCTCTCTGCCTACTGCCCACTGCTCTGAAATCGCTAGAATGTCACAGTCTTGCAGGATCGGGTCCCCAGGTTCGTGCTACCCAGTGCAGCTGGGCATATGGCTGCAGTTCAGATCATACACACATTGCCAACATCTTATTCCATGGAGGAGGTGGAGCTGGGAGTGGCCTGATGATATGGTGGGCAGTTAAGTGATCTGCTTGTGAGCTCAGTTCTGCCCGAGCCCTCGGCTGCTTTACAGGCCCGTGGGCACCTTTCTGCACTCGTAGGCAGTTCTACAGTTAGCCACGGGTGGGTGGTTTCTATTCACATTATTGGTTTACCTTCTTTGCCATGAAACCAAGCAGAGGAAATATGTAAAGAAACGTGTTTATCATTGCAAAGACTTTACATAAGGAAATATTGTGTTTCAACCATCTGGACCCCAAATAAAACACACACACACACCCCCTTTTAAATATGGAACAGTGTTATGAGCTTTGCTGATTAAATCATTTTTACAGGCCAGGAAAGTGGAGCTTTGGCACAGCGGGCTGTATACATGTCATACTTTGCCATTAATTACAGAAGAAAAAGAAACAGGCTTACTGAAGGAATCTGAGTCCTGTGGAAGGGCATATCCCCAGGGTTTGTAATGACAGGAGTGGGTTCGTTACCCTCTGGCAGGCGTCATAAGGCCAGAAACTGTTGAATTCTCTGCTGCTCTTATAACACCCCTACCCTGATACTTTGGAGACCAAAGTAATGTTCAGCATGCCTGCAAAAGCCTCTAAATCGGTGATGTTAGGGTGGTGGGGGAAGGTGAGAGAAGCGAAGGACACTGGATAGAATCGCTGTCTCCCTCCTGCATGACTGGGGAAACTCAGCCTTTACCTCTTTGCTCCTGGGTGCCGAAGACAGCTAAAGTGGGTTGAAAACCACTGGGCTAGACCAGTGCTCATCAGTCTCTGGAGCAATGACAGCCTATTGCTGGCTTGGGAAAAAGTTGGAGTACAGAATGACTCAGTAACAAGAGGACCTTGAAGGTCATTTGGTGTCTAGTTACTTTCCTTTTACCCAGTCTTTGGAACATTCCAGTCAACTGCAGAGAAATCAGAAACACAGTTTTACAAAAACAAAAACGCTATTTTTTTTGTCAAGAATAGCTTAAAATGCACTGAGAAAAAGAATTATCAGTGTGCTTGGAGCTTCAGGTTCCTGGAGTTTTAATCATTGGAGATCAAATACGAAGCCTGCTTCATAGACACAGCGGTCATCCAGCTAACATGTCTGTCTTTGAAATCCAGAGATAGGGAAGTCAGCATTTCCTGGGGCATTTCTCAGCTTCTCTGTTAGAAAGTTTTCCTTATTTATCTTGTTTTATCTTCAAGGAAGGAATGTAGTCTCTCTTCTACCCACAGTGTCTTAGTCTTTACCAACACACTTCCCCATGAATCACCTCAGTTTTGCTCACAATTTTTCCTAAAGTATTAAAAAGCTCCTTGTATGGCCTGGTCAGTGTCCTTCAAACCTGTTCCTCAGTCAGGAAGGGCAGATGGGGCGGGTAGGGGAGAAATTCAAGAGTTCAGTCCTGGCCATGTTTTATCAGAGGTGGATGTAAGAGTCCAGAGCTAAAGAACCTATTTGCATACCAGAGGTAGCTAAAGCCCTGGAGATGCTGTGACTTAGAGAGAGAGAAATATGTTAATAAGAAAAGAGGGCCAGGTCTAGCATGAGAGGCTAAGGTCAAGGAAAAGGAAACATCAAAGGAGACTTATTTCAGGTTGTTTTTTTGGTCTAGTTTCTCAAAAATGTATGACTTAAACTGGACACCGTATTCCAGGAGTCATTGGAGAGTCTTTGCCTTCTGTTGTTTTCAGTTTATTAAATAAGTCTAAAAGTAACTTTTACCATCACCGTGTATGACTGACTGTCAGAGAGGAAGGGATGCAGGCTTTAAGGAGCTGTGCAATTTATATAATTTGGGGGCTTCCACTAAGAAAAAGAAAACAGGAAACTGGGCATGGTGGCACATACCTGTAATCCCAGCACTCTGGGAGGCTGAGGCAGGAAAGCCCAGCCTGAGCCACTTAGTGATTTGGAGAGATCCCATCTGAAAATAAAAAAGGGCTGGGAATGTAGCTTAGTGCTGAGTACTTGCGTAGAATGTGCAAGGTCCTGCGTTGAGTTCCCAGTGTTGAAAAGAGCCAGGTCTGGTGTCAAACACCTGTGTTCCCCACTACTTGGGAGGCTGAGGCAGGAGAATCAAAAGTTCAAAGCCTGGGCAGCTTAGTAAGACCCTTTCTCAAAATCAAATTTTTTAAATGGGGCGGGTAGCCAGCATGCTGGAGCACCTCTAAGTTTAATCTCAAGTACCACAAAAGAAATCACAATTATTAACATCAAATATATTAAGTACAGGGCTTTAGGGAGAAGACCATGCCAGTCAGGGGCCTTGAAGTTTAAGCTTCTTTATTTAGCTTTATGTTAAATCCATTTGACTGTCAACTAAAGTCCCAGAGTTTTTCCACGGGTGGTGTTAAACCACATTCCCCAATCCTGTACTTGCCCCTGCTGGTTTATTGAACCTTACATTTATCCCTTTAGAATGTCATGCTGTTGGAGTTGACTTAGCCATCATCATCATCATCCCAATGTCAAGAACTTCCGTAAATATCTTAATTCTGCCATTCCGTATTTTGTTACACTTCTCGTGTTCATGCTGTCCACAGACTTGATCCACGTATCTTTGCATTTTTATCCGTGTGAGTACTCACCGGAAGTGAGCCCAGTGGCAGCCATCACAGACTTCCTTCCAGGCTGACACTAAGCACCGCTTACATGGCTGGCTACGGATCCACCTGATTCTGCTATTCACTGTGTTCAGAGAGCCCATTACATGTCTTGCTGAAGTCCAGGAGCAAAGTGTCTACAGTATTTCCTCATCAGCCAAGCAAGTAACTGACTCAAAAAAGGAAATGTAGTTAGCAGGCTACAGCTTAGAAATTAAACTTCTGCTTCATTTTTATCATCTGCGGTAAAGCCATTTAACTCCTTTATTTCCCTTCCTCTTCCAGTATGCCTGCATTTAATCAGGAAAAGTAATTAGCAAAAAAGATTTTTTTTTGTCCCATGGCAGTATCCTTCCTGCTCAAATCCGCCATCCGTCTTTCTAAGAGCCGCAAGAACAGACTGCATTTGATGATATCGGCAAGCTCATGTCGCATCCCAAGTCCACCTCCTGGCTGACAGCGTGCGTTGGCCTGACCCAGTGCAGTTCAACAGTAGATGTGTTTCTGCTCTCCAGAAACCTTTATGGCGGTGGGCTATAATGGTTATTATTAAGAGGGTTTCCTATCACATTTAGAAGAAGACTCTGTTTCCAGGTCTAAAAACTGGTCCCAGGCTTCCTTACTGCTGGTTCCATTGCCAGAGCCGCCTCGTCGTTCTCACCCGTTCCCTGATGAGCTGTGACTGAGCCATCATTATCCCTTCAGAGGCCCGAGCCCTCTTAGACACAGCCACTGCCCTCCAGGCCCCCAGTCCTTAGGGCGCTCGTGGGCCTGCAGGTCTGGAATCGGGCTCTGAGGGGAAAGGGGGCTTCGTTTCTGTTGCACAGCTCTGAGGATGCAGTAGTTCCCCTCCTCCTCCCCACCCCATTCCACTGCCTCCTGACTGCCCTTCCTCTTCATGCCCAGGATGCTGCTGGTTTTCCAGAGAGACCAGGTTTTCCCTCTCTGCAAAGGAACTTGCTCTTCACATCATAGTTCTTTATTCACCAACCTCTCTTGACTAACTCTTGTGCCCTCAGATTTCCTCAGAATTCCGTACAACTTCGTTTTATTTTTTCAGTCATTTCCTGCATTTCATAGAAACTTTCTGGGTAGAGGTGAAAAGATGGAAAGTAGAGAGGTACTACTCAGGTCTTTTTACCTTCTCCTTTAATTTGGTGATTACATACTTCAGAGAGCTAGTGATTGATAGTGATTCAATATGCTTGCCTCTCCCCAACCGCCCCCGCCTCTCAAATAAAGTGGAGTTTCAAAACATTAAAATAAACCAAACTTGATTTTTAAAATTTCACTCTTAAAGATTCATCAGTTAAGGGCTGGGGATTTAGCTCAGAGGTTAAAGTGCTTGGCTTGCAAGCACAGGGCCCTGGGTTCCATCCCCAGCACCAAAAAAAAAAAAAGATTCATCAGTTAGAGTTCTCCTGGATTTTTCCCCTCAACTGTACTGTAAAACACAAATAGTTTGCATATGCTCTGTGTGGAAGTTAGAGTTGAGGGACTCCTCATCGTGATACAGTGATGGCGATGGGGCTCTGTGTTCATTATTGGACAGGAAACCCTGTTTGGTGCCCGCGTTTGCTTTGACCATCAGATAATTTGAAGAAAGACACCCACAAAGATGGTTTGCATTTGCAGGAAGTAATTGGGATGAAGATTTTCTCCAAAGATGGTTACCATTTGCTTTCTCAGTTTTCTTAGCTTCCAAAATAGGGGATGATTCTTATTCCTTTTATAGAAGACTGTGGAGTGAAGTTGGAGGCAGACGGCAAAAATTTTGTTATTTTGCTATTTTGTGACCCTTCACATAAATTGTTATACTCAGGAGTAACAGGTTAGTAGGAGAAAAAGGGCTATTTTACTGCAATCCAATGTTGAAAAATTCAGAATCACAGAGAGAGATGCAGAATATAAATATTTGAGAAGTTATGAGAGAGGAGAATGAGACCAGAGGAAGTTCAGACTTGCTGGCTCAGGGATGCCTGGACCAAGCAAAACCTTTGCTTCATCATTTGCCATCCAGGATACGGAGCCTTTGGCTGTTGAAACTGAGCTTATTTATGAGGTTTGCTGAAATGGAAAGAAGCCTGGAATTTATGGCATGATCCTCCCTCGCCATTTGCTAAGCTAAGATCCTGAAACATATGGCCTTAATATGGAGTAAGAAAGAAAACAGTGTTTTTATGAAACGCACCATCGCTGTTCAGGTCCTGATTTGCTTTTCCACATTCCTATCCTTGGGAATTACTAAACAGTGTGTTGAAAAACATTTGAACCAAATGTGATTCTAGCCACTCATTCCCACTGCCCTGCAAAGAACAGGAGCAGAGAGAAAGCAGAGTGTCTTGCGTTGGATTTTAATGTGAGGAAACGGGGAACGAGTTTGGCCACTAGCTTGTATAATTAATTACCCAGCCACTTTAATCACCATGGCTTCAATAAAAGCATTTGTACTTGCAGAGGTTCTGCTGCATGAAGCCCTCATGTTTTAAGTAGTGTGTACTGATGCCAGAAACTGGTCGGTTTTTGTTTTTTTTTTGTTTTCGTACTAATGGGTAACACGTAATTTCCTGTCTCTGGAGGTGGAGGGGGCACCAAACTTTTTGCTTTTGTGCCTACCAAGTTCTAAAAGGAGACAGCAAAAAATGCACTATTATTATCTGAATTCCTTCAATTTTTTGATCAGGCTGCCTTTTGCCAAGCCCAGGGGATTAAAAGAAAAGGTTTTATGTAAGTGGTGGAATGGCTCACATAGCTTTCCCCTATGGTAGTTTAATATATCCTTGTTCAAGAGCATCTTTAAATGGTAGATCCCTACGGGGGAAAATTCAGAGTGTCTGTAACTGCTGTGGCTGAAGCACAGATCACCCACCTGGTCACTGGTTTTGGAACTGCAGCAGAGTCCTGGAGTCTCCTGGCTGGGCACAGATGTGTGTAGGAAAGATTGCTGGGGGGAGAGGAGTGCTGGTGGTGGCAGAGGGGGTGACATGGGGGCTCAGGACAGAGGTGGTCACCTTGCAGTGTACAAACATGTCATCATTAAACGCTCAGCGTCGCCCCATGAGTGCGTCTCTTAAACTGCCCCTGTGGGTAAGTCAAGGACCTGTGTAACACCTAGCCGTAGACGGAGATGACGGATCTGAAATGACAACCCTTCAACCTCTCCTTCCCTTCCCCTCCCCTTTCTTCTCTATACCCAGATCGGCGAGTTACTGAGCACCACCCATCCTGCCAACAAAGCCAGTTTGACCCTGTTTTGTCCTGAAGAGGGCGACTGGAAGAACTCCAATCTGGACAGACACAATCTCCAAGACTTCATCAATATTAAACTCAACTCAGCTTCTATATTGCCAGAAATGGAAGGACTTTCTGAGTTTACTGAGTATCTCTCAGAATCTGTGGAAGTCCCGTCTCCCTTCGACATCCTGGAACCTCCCACCTCGGGTGGCTTTCTCAAGCTCTCCAAGCCCTGCTGTTACATTTTTCCAGGAGGGAGGGGCGATTCTGCACTGTTTGCAGTGAATGGATTCAATATGCTCATCAATGGCGGGTCAGAAAGGAAATCCTGCTTCTGGAAGCTCATCCGACACTTGGACCGAGTGGACTCCATCCTGCTCACCCACACTGGGGATGACAATTTGCCTGGAATCAACAGCATGCTGCAGCGGAAAGTCGCAGAGCTGGAGGAGGAGCAGTCGCAGGGCTCCACCACCAACAGCGACTGGATGAAAAACCTCATCTCCCCCGACCTGGGTGTGGTGTTTCTCAACGTGCCCGAAAGCCTGAAAAACCCAGAGCCCAACATTAAGATGAGGAGAAGCCTAGAAGAAGCTTGCTTCACTCTGCAGTACCTAAACAAATTGTCTATGAAACCGGAGCCTCTCTTCAGAAGTGTAGGCAACACCATAGAGCCTGTCATTCTTTTCCAAAAAATGGGGGTGGGCAAACTCGAGATGTACGTGCTTAATCCAGTCAAGAGCAGCAAGGAAATGCAGTACTTTCTGCAGCAGTGGACTGGCACCAGTAAAGACAAGGCTGAACTAATTCTGCCCAGTGGTCAGGAGGTAGATATCCCAATTTCCTACTTAACTTCAGTCTCATCTTTGATTGTGTGGCATCCAGCGAACCCTGCTGAAAAAATCATTCGAGTTCTGTTTCCTGGAAACAGCACCCAGTACAACATCCTGGAAGGGCTGGAAAAGCTCAAACACTTAGACTTCCTGAAGCAGCCTCTAGCCACCCAAAAGGATCTCACTGGCCAGGTGCCCACCCCTACTGCCGCAAAACAAGTCAAACTGAAACAGAGGGCCGATAGCCGAGAAAGCCTAAAGCCAGCCGCAAAACCACTTCCTACCAAATCAGTGCGCAAGGAGTCTAAAGAAGAAACCCCTGAGGTCACCAAAGCTAATCAAGTGGAAAAACTTCCCAAAGTTGAAAGCAAAGAAAAAGTAATAGTGAAAAAAGACAAGCCAGTAAAAACAGAGACCAAACCTCCAGCGACAGAAAAGGAGGTGGCCAGCAAAGAAGAGCAGCCTCCCACCAAAGCCGAGGTGGCCGAGAAGCAAGCCACAGATGTCAAACCCAAAATCGCCAAAGAGAAGGTGGTAAAGAAGGAAACAAAGCCAAAAGCTGAAGAAAAGAAAGAGGAGAAGGAAAAGCCCAAGAAAGAAGTGGCTAAGAAGGAAGAGAAAACACCCATCAAGAAGGAGGAAAAACCGAAAAAGGAAGAGGTGAAAAAGGAAGTCAAAAAAGAAATCAAGAAAGAAGAGAAAAAGGAACTCAAAAAAGAGGTTAAGAAGGAAACACCACTGAAGGAAACCAAGAAGGAAGTTAAGAAGGAAGAAAAGAAGGAAATGAAAAAGGAAGAAAAGGAACCCAAAAAAGAAATTAAGAAGCTCCCTAAGGACACAAAGAAACCAACTACTCCTCTGTCTGAAGCAAAAAAGCCAGCTGCTTTAAAACCAAAAGTAACTAAAAAGGAAGAGACTGTCAAGAAAGAGGCTGTTGCTGCCGGGAAGCCAAAGGAGAAGGGGAAAATTAAAGTCACTAAGAAGGAGGGCAAGACTCCAGAGGCTGCGGCCATCGGCGCTGTGGCCGCCACAGCGGCTGCTGTGGCCGCTGCCGGGATGGCGGCCGCTGGCCCTGCCAGAGAACTCGAAGCCGAGCGCTCCCTCATGTCATCCCCTGAGGATCTAACCAAGGACTTCGAGGAACTGAAGGCTGAAGAGATTGATGTGGCAAAGGACATCAAGCCTCAGCTGGAGCTCATCGAGGGTGAAGAGAAAGTGAAGCCAACAGAGCCAGGTGAAGCCTACGTCATCCAGAAAGAGACGGAAGTCATCAAAGGCCCCGCCGAGTCCCCGGATGAGGGCATCACGACCACTGAAGGGGAGGGCGAGTGTGAGCAAACACCTGAGGAACTGGAGCCGGTCGAGAAGCAGGATGACATTGAAAAATACGAAGATGAAGGAGCAGGTTTTGAAGAATCCTCAGAAGCTGGAGACTACGAAGAAAAGGCAGAAACTGAGGAGGCCGAGGAGCCCGAAGAGGATGGCGAAGTGTGTGTGAGCACCTCCAAGCACAGCCCTGTTGACGATGAGGAAAGTGTGCAGGCTGAGGCTGATGTGCACATCAAGGAGAAGAGGGAGTCTGTGGCCAGTGGGGACGACCGAGCAGAAGAAGACATGGATGAGGCAGCTGAGAAAGGAGAAGCCGAACTCTCTGAAGAGGAAGGTGAAGAGGAGGACAAAGCAGAGGATGCCAGAGAGGAAGAATACGAGCCTGAAAAGGCCGAAGCTGAAGATTACGTGATGGCCGTGGTTGACAAGGCAGCAGAGGCTGGTGGCACTGAAGACCAGTATGGATTCCTGCCCGCATCAACCAAGCAACCTGGAGCCCAGTCTCCTGGCCGAGAACCTGCATCTTCAATCCATGACGAGACTTTACCTGGAGGCTCTGAGAGCGAGGCCACGGCGTCAGATGAGGAGAATCGGGAAGACCAGCCTGAGGAGTTCACTGCCACCTCGGGCTACACTCAGTCCACCATCGAGATCTCCAGCGAGCCTACCCCAATGGATGAGATGTCTACTCCTCGGGATGTGATGAGTGATGAGACCAACAATGAGGAGACGGAGTCCCCATCTCAGGAATTCGTAAACATCACCAAATACGAGTCTTCACTGTATTCTCAGGAATATTCCAAACCTGCTGTTACGCCGTTCAATGGCTTATCTGATGGATCAAAAACAGATGCCACCGAAGGCAAGGATTACAATGCTTCAGCCTCCACCATATCGCCACCCTCATCCATGGAAGAAGACAAATTCACCAGATCTGCTCTACGTGATGCTTACTGTTCGGAAGAGAAAGAAATGAAAGCCAGTGCTGTGTCGGAGATCCAAGATACCACCCCGGCAGCTTCAGATGAAAGACTTAGTCCAGCCAAGAGCCCGTCCCTGAGTCCATCTCCACCATCGCCCATAGAGAAGACCCCGCTGGGCGAACGTAGTGTGAACTTCTCTCTGACACCCAATGAGATTAAAGTCTCTACAGAGGCAGAAGCAGTTTCTGTATCTCCTGAGGTGACCCAGGAAGTAGTTGAAGAGCACTGCGCCAGTCCTGAGGAGAAGACTCTAGAAGTGGTGTCACCATCTCAGTCTGTGACTGGCAGTGCTGGCCACACACCTTACTACCAGTCTCCTACCGAAGAGAAATCCAGTCACCTCCCAACAGAAGTCATTGAAAAACCGCAGGCAGTTCCAGTGAGTTTTGAATTCAGTGATGCCAAAGATGAGCACGAAAGGGCTTCAATAAGCCCCATGGATGAACCCGTGCCTGACTCCGAGTCTCCTATTGAAAAAGTCCTGTCTCCTCTGCGCAGCCCTCCCTTGATTGGATCAGAGTCTGCATACGAAAGTTTTCTAAGTGCCGATGACAGGGCTTCCGGTAGAGATTCTGAAAGCCCCTTCGAAGGCAAGAATGGAAAGCAAGCTTTTCCAGACCAAATAAGTCCAGTTTCTGAAATGACTTCCACTGGCCTTTACCAAGACAAACAGGAAGGGAAGAGCACAGACTTTGTACCAATAAAGGAAGACTTTAGTCCAGAAAAGAAAACTGATGATGTGGAAGCCTTGAGTGCTCACGCACCACTGGCTCTGGATGAGAGGAAATTGGGAGATGTTTCTCCAACGCAAATAGATGTCAGTCAGTTTGGATCTTTCAAAGAAGACACTAAGATGTCCATTTCCGAAGGTACCGTCTCCGACAAGTCAGCCACGCCTGTGGATGAGGGCGTAGCAGAAGACACATACTCTCACATGGAGGGTGTGGCCTCAGTCTCCACAGCCTCTGTGGCCACGAGCTCCTTTCCAGAGCCAACAACGGACGACGTGTCTCCGTCTTTGCATGCCGAAGTTGGTTCCCCACATTCCACAGAAGTAGATGACTCCCTCTCCGTGTCTGTGGTGCAAACGCCTACCACTTTCCAGGAAACAGAAATGTCTCCGTCTAAAGAAGAATGCCCAAGACCAATGTCGATTTCCCCTCCAGACTTCTCTCCTAAGACTGCCAAATCCAGGACACCAGTTCAGGACCACCGATCTGAGCAGTCCTCCATGTCCATTGAATTTGGCCAGGAATCTCCTGAGCACTCTCTCGCTATGGACTTCAGTCGCCAGTCTCCAGATCACCCTACTGTGGGTGTGAGTGTGCTGCACATCACTGAAAATGGGCCCACTGAAGTGGACTACAGTCCTTCTGACATGCAGGACTCCAGTTTGTCACATAAGATCCCACTGACGGAGGAGCCGTCCTACACGCAAGATAATGATCTCTCCGAGCTCATCTCAGTGTCTCAGGTGGAGGCCTCTCCTTCCACCTCTTCTGCTCATACCCCTTCTCAGATAGCTTCTCCTCTTCAAGAAGACACTCTATCCGACGTCGCTCCTCCCAGAGATACGTCCTTATACGCCTCGCTCACCTCTGAGAAAGTGCAGAGCCTGGAAGGAGAGAAGCTCTCTCCCAAGTCTGATATCTCTCCGCTCACCCCACGAGAGTCCTCTCCCTTGTATTCCCCCGGTTTTTCCGACTCCACCTCTGCAGTCACAGACAGTGCAGCAGTGTGCCACACGTCCTCTTCTCCACCAGTAGACACAGCGTCTGCGGAGCCCTACAGCTTCCGGGCCTCCATGTTATTTGACACGATGCAGCACCATCTCGCCTTGAGTAGAGATTTGACCACATCTGGTGTAGAGAAGGACAGTGGAGGGAAGACACCTGGTGAATTCAGCTATGCCTATCAGAAGCCTGAGAAAAGCACCAGGTCCCCAGATGAAGATTATGACTATGAGTCTTACGAGAAGACCACGGGGACCCCAGATGTGGGCAGCTATTACTATGAGAAGACAGACAGAACCGTGAAATCCCCGTGTGATAGTGGTTACTCCTATGAGACCACTGAGAAGACCAAGACCCCTGAAGATGGTGGCTACGCCTGTGAAATTACTGAGACGACCACACGGACCCCCGAAGAAGGCGGGTACTCCTATGAGTTCAGTGAGAAGACAATAAGGACCCCCGAAGTGAGTGCTTACAGCTGTGAAACCACTGAAAGGTCTCGGAGGCTCCTGGATGACATCAGCAACGGCTATGATGACTCTGAGCATGGTGGCCACACCCTTGGGGACTCCAGCTACTCTTACGAGACCACTGAGAAAATTACCAGTTTCCCGGAGTCCGAAGGTTACTCCTATGAGACTTCTCCGAAAACAACGCGAAGCCCTGACTCTTCCACATACTGTTACGAGACAATGGAGAAAATCACTAAGACCCCTCAGGCATCGGCGTATTCCTACGAGACTTCAGAGCGATGCTACTCTGCGGAAAAGAAGTCCCCCTCAGAGGCCCGCCAGGAGGTCGATTTATGCCTCGTGTCCTCCTGTGAATACAAGCACCCCAAGACAGAGCTGTCACCCTCCTTCATCAATCCTAATCCCCTAGAGTGGTTTGCTAGTGAAGAGCCCACTGAAGAATCTGAGACGCCCCTCACTCAGTCAGGGGGAGCCCCACCGCCTCCTGGAGGAAAGCAGCAGGGACGACAGTGTGATGAAACCCCTCCCACCTCAGTCAGCGAGTCGGCCCCATCCCAGACCGACTCTGATGTCCCCCCGGAGACAGAAGAGTGCCCCTCCATCACAGCTGACGCAAACATCGACTCCGAAGATGAGTCAGAAACCATCCCCACAGATAAAACAGTCACATACAAACATATGGACCCACCGCCAGCCCCCATGCAGGACCGCAGCCCTTCTCCACGCCATCCTGATGTGACCATGGTGGACCCAGAGGCCTTAGCCATTGAGCAGAACCTGGGCAAAGCTCTGAAGAAAGACCTGAAAGAGAAGACCAAGACCAAGAAGCCAGGCACCAAGACCAAGTCCTCCTCACCTGTCAAAAAGGGTGACGGGAAATCCAAGCCCTCAGCAGCGTCACCAAAACCAGGGCCCTTGAAAGAATCCTCAGATAAGGTGTCCAGAGTGGCTTCTCCTAAGAAGAAAGAATCTGTGGAAAAGGCAGCCAAAACCACCACTACTCCCGAGGTCAAAGCTGCACGTGGGGAAGAGAAAGACAAGGAGACCAAGAATGCCGCCAACGTCTCCAAGTCAGTAAAGACCGCGACTACAGGTAGGTGGAGGGTGCCATGTATCCTGATGTAGGCCACAACCATCCTTGTATTTAGAGCCATTATATTTGCTGTTTGTACTGGGCAGTTGAGGGCACACAAGTTGATGCCTTCCCTTCCCTCCGCTATTCTCTTCCATCCAAAGGTGTATGTATCTTGGCTCAGTGTGGCCTTCAGGCCTGGGGATGGCTCAACTGGTGAGGCTCGGTGAGTTCAGCTGGGACTCCTGGGTTTGTACCCTCCTGGAACAAGCCCCTCTACCCTGTTCTAAACCTTTCAGGCTGCTGGATGCTGGCTTCAGGGGCAGCAGAGGCCTTGGGGGAACTAGAGGGTCTGTGCCAAACCCGAAGGGATGAGCCTAGGCCAAGATTTTACAGTCCTTTTAAATAAAAAATCTTATTTTATTTACTTATTTATTTATTTGGTGCCAGGGATCAAACTCAGGACCTTGTGCTTGCTGGGCAAGCACTCTAACCCTGAGCTAAATCCCCAGCCTAAATAAAAAAGTTTAAATTAAAATTTTTTATTTAAAAAATAATCACTCTTTAGCGGCACATCCCCACAAAAGGGAATGCTCTGTTTTCTTATCGGCTGATGAATATAATTCCAGTTGACCAGTGAGTGCCTACTAGAAGTCGAGAGGGAACACTGAAGCTCTTTTCTCGCTCCTCTGTCACCCCGAGCCTGATAGAGACACAAAATGCCATTTCAGATTGAACTTCCACTTGGCAGCAGCAGATTTCTCGAACTTCTGCTCATTCCCGATCTGCCACCAATTCCCAGATTTATCTGTTTCTCAGCAGCAACTTGGGTTTTTGGCAGAACTGGTCTCTGCTAGTCCAGCTTGTATCGTTGTTTTAAATCGTTCACAGTGATTTGCGTTAATACATTTCATTTGCTGTATACAATTATCCAAGGATTTTAGATCATAGTTCACAAAATATTATAAATTGACCCAAATACATAAAGCAAAAAAAAAAAAAAATCTAACATTTCCTTGGTTTATTAGACAAAAGCTGAGAGATGAAACAAGTTCAGGACATTTTGGGATGTAATACTTACAGCTGCAGATTTTTACTTGGCATAGAGCATCAGTTTTAGGACTCAACGTTCTACACACAGAAAACAAACTGAATTTGTGCATACCTAGAATAGTCGTAAAACTACCAGGTCAAGTTAACTCCTTGACCTCAGAGTGGACAGCTGAGCTGTGCTTAGAAGAACGCACAATGCCCGTTCAAACAGATGAAAACCAACCGAAATCTGCTGCCAGGTATGTCTGGACATCCACACAATTAAATAACTTTTTTTTGACATTTGAAGAAATAATTTAAAAGGCAGAGTAACAAATATGAGTTAACTTAGTTTTGAAGATGCTTTTTAAAAAGGCAAATTTGTACTATTTTAAAAACAAACCTGAGTGGACTTTTGACAATTTCCAGCTTGGGTTTTTAGGAACAATATTCATTTGTTGTTGATGGTAGTAAATCAGTGTTCAAGGGAAAGTTGCAGGCATGTTAATCATTAGAATGGAAGCTCATTTTTATTTCTTGCAGTGCTGGGAATTAAACCTGGGGCCTCCTGCTGCCTGGCAGGCAAGTGCTCTACTGTTGCGCTTTACCCCTGTCTTTTATAAACATTTTGAGACGAGAGACTTGATAAGCTGCCTTCAACGTGGAATCCTCCTGCTCCAGCCTCCCAAGTAACTGGGATTACAGGCTTGAACCGGCATGCCTGGTTTACAAATCACAATTCTTTAGGAGGCCCCCAAGTGGATAGTTTGAGGGTTTTTAAGCTCAGACTCACTGAAATATCCTGTTCATCTATGTATAAAATGAATCAGTTTATCCAAGTATCAGTGGCTGATCCTCACCATTTGCCTACTCTGCTAATAGTAAAACTGAACAGATGATAGAATTCACTGGTGGTTTTGACTCAGGGATGAGACTTTTTAAACATCCCTTGGAGAAAAGAAAGAACAACAAGCATACAGAGTCTGGCTGGCATTTTAAATGGCTTTACAGCAGTGGTCTCAAAGCAGCTGCCTGTCCGAATCACCTGGGGGACGTTTAAAACTGCCCACCCCCAGCCAGTTAAGTCAGACTCTGGAGACTGGGGCCTTGGCATCAGTAGGCATCCAGGCCGATTCTCATGCTTGTGAGGATGAAGAGCCACTGCCCTAGAAAGCTACTTCTGTGTCCAGAAACTGGGACAAGTCAGAAGCAAGCGCCCCAGACGGGGTCCCAGGAAGCTATGGGGCTCATCGGAATGGCTACTTTTCCCAGGCCTTTCTGATTGGGGCTGGGCTACAGGATGCCCTCTTTCCCAGTTGGGTATGTCTGGATAGGTTAGGTAGTCTTTCTGGACCTTCCTTACCAAAACTTGACGTCCAGCCCTGTCTAGGATGAGTGTGTCACTTCAGAGCACTGTGCTAAGGAGAGAGTACAGTGTTTCTTCAGGATATAGATAGGCTGAGGTGTGGAGGGTGCTGGAATCTCATGCAATTAGGATCTGAACCATTTACTAGGTAGGTTAAATGTTAGGACATACTATCAGCTGTGGACAAAACTGGTATCAGATGAGACCCTAATGTGAATTGACTGTGATTTGCCAAATACAGAAGCTTCCTTTTTTGGTGGGGGGGGGTGCTGGGGATCAAGCTCAGGGACTTGAGCTTGCTAGGCAAGCGCTGTACCACTGAGCTAAATCCCCAACCCCCAGATGCTTCCTTTTGATTAAATGTTTCTTAGATCACTTTTCAAATTAAAGCCCGTGTTAGTATTTCCTTTAGGAGAGGTATTACTATCTAGTGCTATCTTTTGGAAAGGCCTTGAAACTCTTCTTCTTCCTAATGGGTTATCAATTATGGGAAAAAGCCCATTCTTCACTTCTCCTTTTGGGCCGGGGTTGATAAACAACCATGGTGTGTTTTCTCAGCTAGAATCAGATGCTGTCTACAAATTAACAAGGGGATGGAAATACTGGTGCCTCTTCGCATGTGCCAGAGGACCTGCCTGGGGATTAGTAGGGAAAGTGTATTGGATTTGGTGGGGAAGGTGTATTGGCGGTACAGGTTTCTTTACATTACTGTGACCCTTGTTTTGTCTTTGTTTACTGAAGGACCAGGAGCCACCAAAACGGCCAAGTCCTCCACTGTGCCTCCGGGCCTCCCTGTGTATTTGGACCTGTGCTACATTCCCAACCATAGCAATAGTAAGAACGTTGATGTTGAATTTTTCAAGAGAGTGAGGTCATCCTACTATGTGGTGAGTGGGAATGACCCTGCTGCTGAGGAGCCCAGCCGGGCTGTCCTGGATGCCTTGCTGGAAGGAAAAGCTCAGTGGGGCAGCAACATGCAGGTAAGAGCTCCAGGACTCAGTCTGTGCTGTGGCTGAGCTGGGTCTCGAGGCAGGGGAAGGAGCAGTGTTTGAAGAGTGCCCTTTCTGATTATGGATCCATGTGTGCTGCCTCCTGAGCCTGTCACACATGAAATATCCTGAGGACAAGGGGGTTTAACACACAGAAGATAGTCTAAAGTAGTATTCTTGATACTACCACCAACCATTGCCTTGGAGGAAAACCATCCTACCTGCGACATAATTCATTTAGTGTATCTGCAGACAGGCCCAAGATTAATTGTCCTTCCCCCAACACATTGGGTATTATGTGTGTGAATCAAAGCAGTCATATTTCCACAGGAGAGCTGCTGGAGAATTGTTTTTGTTCTTCTGTATTTTGTGAGTAGACTAAAACTAGGAACATGATCATTTAGAAAATAACTATCCAGGGCTGGAGATTTAGCTCAGTGGTTAGAGTGTTTACCTTGCAAGCATAAAACCCTGAGTTCCATCCCCAGCACCAAAAAGGGGGGGAAAAAAAAACCCCAAAAATAAAACTATCCAGGTAAAATTCCATAGTAGGAACATTGCTCCCCTAGGAAGCTTCCAACTCCCACACCTCATGTCTGGCTCTGAGCTGTAATCTTTGCTTACCTAACTGGTGAGTCTGCATGGAATCACCTACTAAACTGTGTTTGTATCATTTATTTATCGTGTGAAATCTAATGGAAAGCACACAATGACCTCTTACTGAATATTAGATGGAAATTTTACTATTCAAGCCGTTACTCCAGCCACCCCACTTGTCCAAATCCAACCACATGCATGAATTGCAAATACTAATCCTTGTTCTCAGGGCAAAATGGGCGGGCTTCTGAAGGCTTTGAGCTTCAATAGTAACTAAAACTCCTCGGATTAAATATGCATTATCTTTTTTGCAAAAATTTATCAGCTGTGTTAAAGGAAGTACAAGAAATTCCATCTTACCTGAAAAATCAACTATCTGATAATTAAAATCAGCTAGTTGCTTTTGGTTCCAGTCTCCTGTTTCCCCCCAGGAAAAGAAATACCCCCCCCCCAGCTTTATTCCAATTCCTGGAAAACATAAACTGAAAAATCCTTTGCATTTCTACTGGAAATTGGAAAAGTTTTCATTAGTCTATCTGTCTAGTGGTCTAATACCTTGTTCTGTTTTTTCATGTGGTGTCTCTCTCTGCCCTTACACAGCTATTTTCCTCTTCCTGCAGGTGACTCTGATCCCAACTCATGACTCAGAAGTGATGAGAGAATGGTACCAGGAGACCCATGAGAAACAGCAAGACCTCAACATCATGGTCTTAGCGAGCAGCAGCACAGTGGTTATGCAAGATGAATCCTTCCCTGCATGCAAGATAGAACTGTAAACACAAGGCCAGCCACCCCGCAGGATTTGAACTTTGTTTCCAGAAATTCTTCAGTTTGAAACTACCTTTTCTAAAACATCAATTTCATCTGATTAAGTCGCTGAACAATTACCTGCCAAATGCTATACCGTGTCATGGCGATGCAAGTCACTAATATTTCGCAGTTTTTGCTGATTGCTAAGGGAAGTAACAGTATTCCCACAATAGGGTTCAAGTTACTGCAAAATTACCTACCCCAGTTCATCTCTGCTGAACATTTGGAAACCATGCACTAGCGAGCCCAACTGACTTCCGCTAGGTAGAGACATTTATCTTAGAGAGAGAAAGAGAGAGAGAGAGGGAGCGAGGGAGTGAGCGCACAAAGAATGCAGGAGAGAGAGAGAGAGAGAAAGAAAGATAAAGAATGAGAAAGAAAAGAATGCTGGAGAAGGAGATGTAATGGTAGAGAGTTCTGGTGAGATACCCAGAGTGGAGAGAGAGAGCAGGATGGGGGGAAAAGAAAACCAACAGTTCTGCGTTTTCTCAGGCAGTAGGTATTCTGTAGTCTACATAGGCAAAGTTTTCCATTTTTGTCAGTCTGAGTCATCAAAAAAGGTTTTACTTTTCTAAAGCAATTTGACTAGAAGAAAACAAAAAGAACAAAACTTGTTATGAGGGCATGTGAGATGTTCGCGCCTCATTAAGCTCCTTCACTTTGAAGACTGCACACTGACATCACGTAGTGAGTGTAGACTGGACAGGCAAGTGGTACGAGCCCCATTCAGAACTCTGACTCCAGCCACACATTGATCTAAGGCAGGCTCCCAGCATTGGTCCACACTGAGTCAATTAACTTGCATGCAGCAACACCCACGTCCACTCCAATTAACTGAAGCAAATACCAAAGCAGTTGGGAGTACATATGGTAGACAATTGCCTTAGGAAGTGACTTGAATGTACAAAGATACTTGATGCACTTATTTTTTAACGTGAGACAGCAAGTTTATAAAACATCCATGTAGGATTATAGATACTCCAGTTAAAGGAGCCCATGTGTGCTCAAGCGTGGGGGTACTAGAAGCTCATCTGATTGGTCCAACGGTTTGCTGCGGAGTCATACGTGTTGAATACCACTTCGGTGCACCTGTGGCATCTCAGTCAAACAAGTTGTGCCTTTCTGGGCTTCTTTACTACTGCAAGTTCAAGATTGGAATGGCTTCTATGAGCAGAACTGGGAAAGCAGTGAATTTAATGGTGGAAGAGGTTCTCAGCAAGTGTACAGTATTTACCTTCCTTTGTCTTACATTGGCTTTTTAAATTTCCATTAATTTCACCAAAATTACGGGAACAAGTGTACAGAAGAATTTTTTTTTAGATATGTGAGAACTTTTCATAGATGAACTTTTTAACAAATGTTTTAATTTACAGGAAAATGCAAAGAAAAATTTCAAGTGATAGTCTTTTTTTTAAGTGTTTCGTAAGACAAAAAAATGAATAATGTTTTTTGAAGTTCTGGCAAGATCGAAGTCTGATATTGCAGTAATAATATTTATTAGAAACCTATAACTACCAGTAATAATGATACCTCCCACCCCTTGATTCCCGTAACATAAGAATCTGAACATGTGCTATTTGAGAGTGGGGGCGAATGGCATGGTAGGCTATTTTCAGGGCCTTTACGAGTATATCACCCAGTGGTATCCTGCATACTTTTTTTTTTTTTTCCAAGATCTTCAACCATGAGGTAAAAGCCAAGTTAAAAGAACCCTAGCACAGATTTGCTTTGGGATTTTCGTTTCTGGGGGAAAAAAATAGCTCGAAAACAAAATGAATTCCCAATTCCTACATTCCTTATGTAGAATCCCAACATAATGTCCATCGTTGTCACCACTGAACCATGAACCTGGGAAGCCCGATGACAATGACAGCTGATGGCAGTTTCAAGTTGCAGATCAGCGCACCCAGGTTCAGATGTGGCCAACTTCTCAGCGACAACTGTCCTGTGTTCTGTCACGTTACGTTTCCTGCAGACTCTTAAGATCTATGGAGTAGTGAACAATGACCTCATTTTATTTTCTATGTTAGTTATTTATTTCAAAAATTTAACATTTAAGTTTATTTTTGTCTGTTATGTGTATGTTTTGCACTGCTAACTACTTATGAGGGTTTAAACGATGCTTCTTCAGGGCCTCTTCACGGAGGACCTGTGCAGTCTACTTAATGCTGTGAATTACATTTTCCAAATGTCTAATTTTTTTAAGAAAATTAATATTCTATTTTTGTTAGGCGTCTCTAGGAATACAGTTTTTATTTATTGCCCTGCTTTTTCATGTCCTTCAAAATAATACATTAAGGGTACAAAAGTTTTACATGCGATGGAAAAGTCATTGTAACAAAAGTGGATTTCACTGAGTATAAACTCATCTAACTTCTTTCATAAGAAAAGCTAAAGTGTTTGAGATTATTTAATGGTTAGCTGTTGAGGTGGTCCACATAATATGTGGGAAGAGAAACAAGTTCTAGCCTTCTTGCCAAATCTAGACCTCTGGTTGATTTTTCTTTGATAAAAGAAGTTATTTTCCAGTTTCCCAAATTAAGTTTCTTAAACATGCATATTATTTTGCTTTAAGCAATATAAACATTTTAGAAGAATTATAGCCAGCCTTCAGTTGTAACCACTCTACCCCACTCCTTTTTTTTCCCCTGCTATGGGATTTAATGGGAAAAATAAAAAAAACTGTCACTGGTCAGCTGGCTCTTTTTCCTGTGAAATCTATCAGTACCATATTCCATCTCTTGTGCTCAATCATGGCCACAGAGCCCGCCCGAGGATACCAGGAAAACCAACATTGGCATTACAGGTTGTTCCTGTCCTAGACACCTTTCCTACCTGTGTGACTAACCTAATTTTTCTAGTTCCATAAGTACACAATTAGTTTAGTAACAGCCATCACAAAGTACCATGTAAACTCATGGTGTAAGCTAAAACTCGACACAGACTTCTAGGAGCTTTGTTTATACCGATTACTTAATCCGAGTGTATAGATTGACTATTTGAGTGGAGGGAATTTCCACTCTGTTTAAATGATGGGATTCTATCAAGATAGCGCTCACGATCATGACCTTTTGGGTAGTGTTCTTAAACAAAATTCTGCAGAGACTAAATGTTAGAGATGATCCTCCGTTTTCAATTTGAACCAATTCTGTCCCCTTTCTTGAGACCCCAACCCCCTGTGCATGCTTCCTCAGTCTTGTGGTGGGACTGGATACAATTATGACCCCTCCCCCAGCACCATTTCCATGGAGTTCAAAAGAAAAATTTTTTTTGTTAATGTTATATATCATAGTGAATGGTATCCCCAGTGTATATGAATGTTTTAAGTGTCTCCAATAGCTTATAAAGTTTAGGAGCTTTCCAATACTCATTTAATAAGATTTAATCAGTTGCAAATGGAAATTTTACCACCTTTCATTTTTTCCCTCTTTTACCAAATTTCAGCTCTCAGGAGCTGCTCCACAATTCTGGAATTGCTTTTCTTGCCTCTCTTTAGTCACCTGTCACAGGAGGTTTCTGCTCAGTAATGATATTGTGAGTTAGGATAATAACTTTTTTTTTTTGCGCCTCAGATATAAGAGAAAAGATCCTGTTTCCATTGGAAAGGAACAGAAGCTTTTATCTTTTCACCAACTGAACAATACACCAAAAGCAGCCTAGGGATGAGCATTCTTTGAAAGCAATTAGGTTATTCACCTGGTATTAAAATATATTTACTATTAAAAAAATCTGTGACTTTATGAAGTTAATTTAAAAGGCAGCATCAAAAACTGAAAAGGGAAAAAAAAAAAGAAACTGCTTCTCTGCACTTGTTTGGAGTTCCCCAAAACAGGAGCCATGGGGAAGAGGCTCAGACGGGGCTGCCCTTCCGAGAACATACGGGGCCAGCGGCTCACAGTCACGCTCTCCCACGCCGCACACAGCCCTGATCTTTCCAGCCTGGAAAGAAGCGGTCCCGAGCCTGGCCGAGAAGCACTTCACACTCCTCTCTCTTGTTCTGAATGGTGTTTGTGTCAGTCTGCAGCTGTGTATGGTATTATGTCTTATAATCCTGCATCACTTCTATCCTATCCAGTCATATCTAATGTAGAAAATTAGTTTCCAGTGAAAGTAATATGTAGTGCTTTTATGATATTTGTGTGCAATATCCCCTCTTCCATTGAGGATATTTGATGTAAAGGAAAAAACTCAGTTCCACAATAAAATACAAAAGTGGCAAAAGTTCACGTGTATGCTGTGTTGTCCTTGGACTTACGTTTCCGGTTGGGCTTTGCCATCCACTAGAGGGGTAACAGTACTCTTCAGGGTGGGTTTCTTGGCTTTCTGTGAATAGCTGTGAGGGTCCTGCTACTAACTTGCAACTGCAATCTTGTGTTTTATAGCCAAGCTCTAACCCTAACAGATGCTAAGAACAGAAACTGGGATATAAAGGGGAAAGAACAATTCCAGTTGTTGTCAAAGAAGTAAGAGTAAACAGACCAGTGTGGTTGAAGAGAATATTGAGGGTCTCCCGCACAAACCACAATGAACTGAAAACTAGATTTTAATCCTAGCTGTGCCACACCCAGCTGGGTGGCCTGTCATGTAACCTGTCTGGTTGATTCTCTCCCTGTAAAATGAGAGGGCTTGATGAGATGGTCAGATTTGCTGGTCCCTTCCAACACGGACATTCCCTACACTGCAAAGTCATCAGCACAGGGATCATGTACCTCACCTCATCTCCCGCTTAGTTCCATGCTTGTTACTGCCGAGTGTTGTGGATCTGACGCCAAAGGGCTGCCAAGAAAGGTGCTCAGATGTGACTGCCACTCAAATGGTTACGGCGTGGATACTCCATATGGGTTATATCTGTGGTGTGAGATTTAAAGGGGGAAAAACGTCTGTGTCCCAGTTGACTGGGAATACAGACCAGCTAAGATGCAATGATTCCACACTGGCAGGAATGAACTTAGGACCAGGGAAGCACCGGAAGTGATGTCTACATAGAGCGCTGGAGAGTGTGTGTGTGCCTGTGTGTATACACGTGTGAGAAAGCAGATTTCAGGCAAAGGTGATACTCAAAAGGCTCAGCAGAGAGAAGGATCAGGATATACCAGGGCGCAGAGACTGCTCAGGATGGCAGCACGCAGTGGGGACCCCTGGAGCCTCAAGTCTGCCCCACGTGGCCACAGGAAACCTGGCCACAGGTATTTAGTGTCCTTGTCCTCAGAGATGGTGTGTTGGCCTCAAACAGTCACTGTAGCCTGTCCTTAGTCACTGTGATGTCCCTTTGTTACATATGCCTTTTTGTCTTGTGCCCCAAACCATAAGGCTGCATTCATCAGTGCTTAAGGATTCTGAAACTGCACCCCTGCCCAGAAATTAAAGGGTTAAATGTGTGCGGACTGGGGACAGGAGATCATCACCTGGAGATTGTAATTACATCTATCAGACTAACATTGAAAAGTTAAATAGGTTGTTTACCATTACGTATTGCCAAATTGCTCAGGACCAGAAGTTTTCCTTCTGGTGTAATCCCACGGTGACAACTGACCCGGTGTGCCTGGGCTGCCCAATTTCAGCACCCAAGGCCCAATGCCACAGGAAACCTTCAGTCACAGGGGCTTCCCCGAGTTGCTGCTCATCCTACCTGACCCGTCCTTACCCTTGCCTGTTGAGATCCTGTGACAGTATGTTCTCCCTCTTTTGTGTGTGTGTATATTTACTTGAGACAGGGTCTCACTGTGTAGTGCAGGCTGGCCTTGAACTCATGATCCTCTTGCCTCAGCCTCCACCCAAGTGCTGGGTTTTTAACAAATTGTATTGTTCAATGTGGATGCTTTTCTGTGTTCCTACAATGATCTTTTAACATACTCTTGACTTGTGAATTCTTGGGCTCTTGCATAATTCCAGATCACCATTTCTACTTTGATCTGACAGTGTGTGTCTTAGAAATTGACCAGTCCCATGTGTTTAGTTTTGCTCCCACACTTCCTTCACTATGAGCGGTTTTGTGGGCTCACTCTGGGGGATGCTGGCAATGTTTCCCAGATGATGAAACAGAGATTCATTCACAGGGCATTTGCCCTGTGCACCAGTAGACTCTTCTGTGGCCCAGACCATCCCACTCAGGCAAGACCATGCTGCTCTGATGCAGTCTCGGGGTTTGATGCCATGGGGTAAACTGATGACCTTGACAATTGCATCTGAAACCTGTATCTCTTCTGATCTCCAAGCCCATCAATCCACTTGCCTATCAAGAGCCCCACTTGAATGTTCAATAGAGAGCTTTAAAATGCCCCAAATGAAATTTAGCTGCCCCCAAATGAACCCATGAACTCCCTCTACAAAGTGCTTCCCCCGAAGCTTTTCTGCCTCAGTAAATGGCTAATACATAATTTCAGCTGCTTGGGTCAAAAGTTCTTTGCCTGTCGGCAAACCCTACTGGCTCAACCTTCAAATATAGTCACATACTGCACGATGCCACGTTGGTTGGTGAGGGATCATATGTACAATGGTGTACCCCATAGGGACCAGGTGTGGAGTAGACGATACCCACTACAGGTTGTGTTCCTGGTGTTCACATGACCTGACATTGCACTTTCCAGAGTGTGTGCCTGACGTTCAGGGGTGCATAACTGCATCCAGTTCTGCTCATTCTCCCTGCAGTGCCTGTCACCTCCCTTGTCCATCAGTCGTTGCCCTCCTGGGTGATTGCCAGGGCCTCCTAACTGATGTTCCTGCTCCCTATTGTTGCCCTATTAGTTTATTCTCCAGGTTCAGGTACACCAGTCTTCCCAAACTGTTACCCTCCATCATACCACCCACACCCAAACCCTCCTCACTTCAGAGTAAACACCAGGGACCTTGCAAATGAGCTATGGGCGTTACCCGACCCATGTCCTGATCCCTTTCACTCTAACTCCATTGCCCCTTCTCTCTGCCTCCTCCATTCTCCTCCAGCCACACTGGCTCTTGTACTGTCCTCAGATACTTATGCTTTCATCCGGGTCCCAGTGGTGACTGTTTCCTTTGTCTGACATGCTTTTTCCTGAGGTGACTCATGACTCTCAACCTCATGACCGTGGGTCCTTTTTTCAAATGTCACCTTCTCAGGAAGGCCTCTCCTATCATCCTATTTGAAGTTGCAGTGTCTACCACTTAAGCAGCACCCTCTTGTTCTCTTCATGTCACTTATCACTATCACATGCTATCTACTTATTCTCTCCTTCCATAGGATATAAATGCTACAAAGGAAGGGATAACTGTTTTGTTCCTTGCTGTATCCTTAGTGACAATTTTAGCAGTTCCTGACTCAGTGGGTATGTGATAATATTTAATGAATGAATCAGTAAATACAATTAGTCTCAGGTTGACGAACTGTACCATGTAGTAGTTGGAAAGTGGGTTTGGAATACAACAGGGCTGGTTCAAACACAGTTCTTGTCAATTGTATACCCCTGGAAAAGTCACATTAAGTCTGTTTTCTCCTCTGCAAAATGTAGATCATAATCTTTGCCCTACGGCGTTGTTGTAGGATGAGAGGAGATCCATGCAATCAGGTAGGATAAAGGGCATCTGACAAGGTGGGGTCGACATGATTTTTGTAATCAAGGTGGGCAGGTGACTGCCCTGAGCTGGTGACACCCGCCCCACAGTGGCCCAGCACAGTCAACGGAGGAAGCCTGGAACAGGCACTGTTGACCTGTTTCACATATATTATAGGCAAATCAGCTTCTGAGGGTGTTTTTGGGATTAAAATGTTGAACTCTGCAGAGATGAAACATTATGGAAACCAAAAAGCAAACAAGTTCCCTGTCCACTTACATCAGAGGATAGAAATGTCCCTTTTATAAATCTGTTACAAATCTTCCCACTAGTCCTTGACCCAGAATATAAAGCCCATAATGGAATTCATTTTCAGATGTTTTTTTGAAGAATAAACTCTTTGTTTTCTGAGCACATCAAGTTCAGATCCACAATCTCTAACATTCCGACAGAATAAACACATGGCCTAAGTAACTATTTTGTTTTAAACAAAGATCCCAGTGGTTCCTGCCACAATCTTTTGTTTGGATTTCTTCATTATTGTACAAGGATAACATCCTTGTAGCAGTAAGTAATGTAATAAAGGGAGGAAAAGGTTATTTTCAACTAAGAAGTTGTTATTTAGAATAAAGGGCAGTTTCCTGACATAGCTACACTGAAAAGCACCCTTCTTCTTCTGTTTTATAAAGGAGGATTTTAAAAATCAGTTTCAGTGTTTGAAGAGTTCCTGAACATACAATCTCACCACACTTCCTACTTTTACAATTCACTGAAGCCAAAGCTTTCTGAGCGCATCTAAAACTTCGTTCCTTTCTTGTCCACACCGTGAAGTTACCAGGTGCCAGTAGCATCATCTTTCCAACACACATAAGCTCACATCACAACATCTTCATTTTGGAACTCAAGACTCCTGGGCTTCGTTGTCCTCAGACAGCAAAATCATATAAACCATTTACTTTTTCCCCCTAATGAGCCTGTTTAGGGAGAATAATGACCCACCTTGCATCACTGCACATTCAGAACTAGACAAGAAACAACTAATATTCCTCATCTAGCCTGCAAAGAATCATTTTTAAATGAGCTATTTGTCACAAATACCATCCTTGGGTATGATCATCATTACAAAAGTCACATGGGTGCCCTGCCCATGTATTTTAGGTTAAAGTTTTTGACAGTACCACTATTGATACTTTGGGCTGGATAGTTCTTGCGGGTAGGGGAGCTGTCCCATTCACTGTAAATTGCTTAGAGGCATCCCTGGCCTCTATTCACTACTGTAGATTCCAACAGCAGCTCCCCATTTGTGCCAATCAAAAATGTCTGCAAAGAAACCAATGCTGTGGTTATACCTGTAATCCCACTTGGGAGCCTGAGGTAGGAGGACTGAAAGTTTCAGGCCAACCTGGGCAATTCGGTGAAACTGTCTCAAAAATAAAAATGCTACTCTTTTATTCATGCTGATTTATTTGCAAACGCCAGTGATGGCATAGCTGTTGCTATTTCAGTGGTACCCTTGTTCATCAACTTAATTCTTTCCACAATTCTGATCACAAACTGAATTGGATGAGAACTGAATCAAATTCCCCCATAACATTGAACCTAACCATTGAATTTGATTCAGTGCTTGTCCAATTTGGTTTGCAACCAGAATCACGGAAAGAATTAAGTCTGTGAAACGAGGTGCCACTGTAACTGGTTTTTATTGTATGCCAATATCTAGTTTGTGTTCTCAACATTATTGAAGTTCATTTCTGGAGAACTGAGTTTTGGGCAGATTATACTATGCCCTCCCTTCCTCAAATTAATGGCAATGGTTGGAT
This sequence comes from Hystrix cristata, assembly GCA_004026905.1. Classification (NCBI taxonomy): domain Eukaryota; kingdom Metazoa; phylum Chordata; class Mammalia; order Rodentia; family Hystricidae; genus Hystrix; species Hystrix cristata. Next base: position 1,125 of record PVJO010008416.1, on the reverse strand, counting down.
CATGGGACAGAGACAGAGACCAACATTTAGCCATGCCCAGACTACATCACCGGAAATCAAACACTAATTAAAGAGATCACTATACTAGCAAGACAGTCTTTCATCTTAACTGACCCACACCCCTGGGGTGGGGATTAAAAACACGAGAAAACGAGGCAACTAAATACCTCCCAAAACTCTCAGTTTCTCCAAAGCTGATCCACAATGAATTCATTGAGAGGAAAGCAAAAGCTAAACAGCTGAATTATAGAAAGTGATAAAAGACAAAACAAACAAAAAACAGATCAATAAGATGAGCTCAGAGATGACTTAGTAAACAAAATGATCAGGGAGCTTAAGGAATACACTAATAAAAAGCTAGCTAAGCTAAAAAATGATACAAAACATAAATGACCAATTTAACAAAGAATTAGAGTTCAGGAAAAGGTAACAAATGGAAATTCAAGAATAAAAATATTCTGTTGAAAGTATGGGCAGCAGAAGTGACCAGTGTGAGAAGATAGTGTCAGAACTAGAGCATAGGCTGCTGGGTGTGGAGGTGCACACCTGTAATCCCAGAATTTGGGAGGCTGAGGCAGGAGGATCGCAGCAAGTTTGAGGCCATCTTGGGCTACGTAGTGAGTTCAAGACCTGAACTACATAGTGAGATCCTGTCTCAAAAAACCAAAGGGGTAAAAAAAGAAAGAAAGAAAAACAGAACTAGAAAATAGGGTTGAGGTGGGTGATTAATATACTCAAAGATATCTTAAAAATAAGGATTATAGAAAAGAGACCCAATAGCTGCTAGATGATGAAAAGAAGACAAGCCTAAGATTAAATGGAATTTCAGCGGACCCCTGAAATTCGCAGGGATTACCTTCCTATAAATCACCCATGAATTGTGAAAAAACATGAATTTCAGATATGGTCAGAAAAACGCTATTAATGCTTGCTTTTATAGTTTAAATCCTAAATATACTACGTCTCCCACAGTTTTGTAATTTAATAAAATACTGTATTAATAAAGGATTAGAAGGTACAGAGGGTTTTGGCAACATCTTAGGCATCTCAGGGCTTTAAGAAGAACAAAACTGAGAACACTCGAGATAGCTACATGAGGTGCAGCAAGCTGGTATGATGCGGGAA